>JAHWFP010024789.1:0-32135 GCA_023313725.1 Lithobius niger
ACTGTAAGCCAAACAAACGATTTGGAAGCGATGTAATTCGCAACGCATCCATACAGAAGAACGGTGAGAAACGCTCCGTTAGTGCTAAACAAGAAAACACCGAGCCCTAGCAAGTCGTTACAAAAAAAAAAAGAAAAGAAAGAGTAAGTTATATAAATTTCATTCCTTCTGACAGCCTAGAACTTAATAACTTTCTGTCTAAGTCGTATTCTCATATACGATCTACTCCGGAGTGTAAGCCAGCTATAATAGCCTTGCCTCTGGCTCGAAAATCGTTTCCATACCAACGGTTGTGTATTACATTTACGCCTGTACGGATGTGCATGTTTGGGTCACTTGTGATGAATTATCGCTTACCGCGTGGTTTGGGTGGTTGGGCGGGGCAGGAGATGAGAGAATAAGGGAGGCCCCCGCGCGCAAGGTGCTGACACTTGGAACAAACAGGAAGTGAGGGGGAGGGGGAGGAGGGGAAGTCAACCAGCGAGAAGGCACATTTTTGCCAGTCTCGCAAAAATGGGTTTTTAAAATAAGAAAGTCAGTCAGTGAAAACGAAAAGAAACGGAAAACAAAATAAAAAAAAATAAAAAATAAAGGAAAAAAACAGATGTAACAAAAAAAAAAACCTTAGAAAGTCGTCGTCGTCGTCGTCCGGATTTAAGCTCCAAGCTTTTGCTTATTTTCAGTTACAAATCCAGCAAAATGTTGGCAACCGTGCGTGATCGGCGATTCACGATGTCAGCAGACCTTGCTCGGCGTTCGCTTGCAGGTGGTGGCTGCCTGGTGATATATATTTCCCGCCTTTACCGAATTCGCAGTTACATTGTTCGTAAGAATACATAATTCATGTTAAGGAGTTGATGCTCACGATAGTATAAGAAGGAATAGGGCCAAAGGGGAGAAAAAAAAGTGAAACGGAAAAAGAATGAAGGCACAAAAAAAATATTAAAAAAAGCGAGAAAGGGGAGCCAAGCGATTCGTGTTCTCGTAAATTCGCGTCCCATTAATTCTAAAAGTAATCGATATCATTTTTTTTTTCTTGTTGGCCCCTCATTTTGCAGGCAGCGGTTAGGCGAGCAAAACCTTGTTGTGATAGTTGCCTTTGCTGGTTATACGATGGTATGCGTCGATTTATCGGTAACAAATCTGTTTTAAAGGGCAACGAGTTCAGTTGGAAAGTACCGGTGGTACGGATTCGATGGTTTTTGTCCCAAGTAAAATATTCTCGTTGAGGCTTAACGGCGCGTCGACAGCCAGGGTCATTAGCGCCACCCTCAGTCACAGTGCAGAGGTCCAGGTTGCCCCTGCACCACACGTTACAGAGATCTGTAACAAACCCCAAATCTGTACCCAGTGGCGTAACTAGTGGGGGGGGGGGGGGCAAAGGGGCGATTCGCCTCCTCTGTGAGATTTCGAAAGCTTATTCGGCAAATTGGCCAAGTCACTTTTTCCATAGCTGAAAAATTATTTACCGTCAGATGGCTACATTTTGAGGTCATCGACGCAACTTTCATCTTAGCTAATTATTTCTACTGTTTCTCCTTTAAATCACTAAAGTAACCAGGTAAGAAATGGAGAAATACGAAAAACAGTTAATATAAACAGTAAGAATTATACTTATTTATACCATATTTTGCTTAAAATTCCCAACATTTCTAACAAAGTATCAGTGTTTAAAAATTAAGTATCTAGTATAAAAAACTGAAAGATTTACACTACACAATTTTTTATGCGTACAATGCAGTCAGCAAAACTGGTTTTATAAAAATGTTCTGGCACTTCACAAGGCCAGAAAATGCCGGAAAATAGCAAAAATGCATCACCTTCCAGGGCTCTTATTCTGTTCTCCCTCCACACCATTCGGCTAAATGCCTACCCCTCAGTACAAAACCCTAGTTACGCCACTGTCTGTACCTCCTGCAAAAATGTAAAAACCCCGAACAGGTAGACAGATTTAACGCCAAATTGACGCGCTCTGTCTCGCGCTATTCACGTTGATGAAAGCCCAATGCCTCAATGTCAAATATTCTGACTGTACCCGTCATTTGTGTACCAGTTCAGCCTCCACACGAATTGTGTTGTCATTTAAGATTCAGTTTCTGTACTTCCAGTGCTCATTTCGTGTGGCCTCCTTGGTAGAGAATGTTGTAACATTTTCATAGTCTGTTCCACATTATGTTTGCAGGAAAATGAGTGCAAAATCATGTGGCTGTCACATTTGTAGACTCTACACAGGTACTGCCAGAGCATACGAGTGGACAATTTACGTGTTTTTGCAACAGTACTGGAAGGAAACCTGGCTTCATACAGTTAGTTTCCCACAAACATAAAGTGGAACAAAGTATAGTGCACCTCAACTTCAGAGTGCAATGTTGGCCACAAATAAATAAATAAATAAATAATAAATTCTACGGTTGATATCATATTGAAAATGAAGGTTCTAAGGTGAAAATGAAAACTGAAAACCGATTATGACGCATATTTATACTACCCCACCATTTCCGTGCTTCGGCGTGTAAGCTAGAAAATGCGTTAGGTGTGTTGTTTGTTAGTTTTACTTGGAAGTTTTACCTTGATAAACGCTGGGGAACAGCCGCTCACAATTCGTTTGTTTTTATGTATATTTTTTTATGTACTCTACTATATGAAGGTATCAAAAACGTTTAAAATATCGTGTACTGTACGTCATAACACTATCTTTGTTTCAACAAAACGAAACGATGCAATTTGGCTCTCTCTAAGTTTTTGAATTGAAACGAAATTACCAGCAAATTATTAGTAGGAGTCCAGTGAGCCATGCTGGATCAAATGTTAGTTCCCATGTTCCCTACATTTTTTTAAAAATTTGTTTTCAGAACTCATTTCAAAAATTTCAAAAGGTTTTGAGAAACGGAGCGAACTGAATATTACTAAACTAAGTGCTGCTGTTATCCTAAACTTTCTATAAAACCACACGACACAGAAGCTACATCGAAACTACAGAAGGTCCTGTACCTTTTCCTGCATACAGTCTCATTAACTAACTATGTTGTTTACAACGTACTGAAATAACAGAAGTGCGTGTGACTCAGTCAATAACATTGGGCATTTTCTACGGGATTAACCAAATGGACAATTTGGTGACCACAATTGTGTAAGTTTCAATTGCATTTTCCCTCGTCTCGTCCCATTCTCATCACTTTAATCTCTGAACAAACCCCGAGCGGTCATATAATCGCAATTGTGTTTATCCGAAAGCACATGAGTGCGCCAACCATTTTACGCAGTAACAATACCATTGAACGGAACCTGGAAGAGGTTAGAAATTTGTCCATCCGCATTTCAAGTTCTCAAACATCTATGACGCACCAAGTCCTCAAGTACCTTCGAAGCAGCATTAAGGAGTCCTTTACGTTTTCCTTCAGGACCTTAGATAATCTAACAACTACAAGCAAAATCCGAAATTCTCTCAATTCTCTCTCTTTCTCTCTCCTGCTCCCCCTCTCTCTCTACAAGATTTGGAGGAACTGAAGACCTAAGGTTGGAACATCCTGTTTGTACGCCCTTTGAGTGACACGGCTCTGGGATTCTTGGATCTTCCTCGCTCAGCGGCGTGGATTACTGCAAGAGCCCGTGCGCGTCCCATTGCTGCCATAACGCGCTCGGGCTAACAAGGGCCCTCCGTGCGCAGCGTCGTAACGACTAGGGGCCCTAGTCTTCCCAAGGCGAACGACGGGAAATACCAAGGGCTTTTCGTCGCCCTTCCACGACACCAAGTCCCCGTGTAGACCAGGAACGCTATAGGGATTCCCAACCAGCCAGCCTAACTCGCGCTTGCGAGCCAAGGAGTGTCCCGCTCTTCTCATAACTTGTGAACCAAGTGACGCCCGCTCCTCCACGGCCGACGGAATAGCAATGATGGCTGGTTAGAGGCGGACGTCGTTTCTCGACCTTTCATTACTAAAGTGCGCGCCAGCCACCGGCGCCGTCCGCCGACCAAACTAGAACTGACTTGGTTTGTCCAAGCAGTTACTACACGCTAGGGTGGCTGCACTCGCTCTCTTCAGGAGTTGGAGCTTTAAGGAAGAACATTCAGTTCTTTCTAACTTTTGCTTGTTGCTGATATACTCTGTTCCAGATTATGTTTGCAGGAAACTCACTGTATGACGCCACGTTACCTTGAACTATGAGTGCAAAAACATGTCGCTATCACACTTGCAGATTCTACACAGTTATTGTGACGAGTCTACGAGTGGAATATTTACGTGTTTTTGCACTCGTAGTGAAAAGAAACATGGCGTCATACAGTCAGTTTCCTTCAAACATAACGTGTAAACGACTATAGCACCATGGCGCGCTGGGTTTGGTAGTTTCAGCTAGGACTATATGTTATTTAATATCTATGGACAAAAATTATGCGAGCTGTGGCCTATCCTCTTGTTAAAATGGAAAATTGCTAAATTGTTCCCATCCATTCCGAGATAAATATCAACTTTTCGTTCCAAATTTCCGTTGATTTGCAAATTGGGCAGGATATATTTAAGAAACAGGAAGGAACGGCGACGGCTCAACTAGAGTTAAATAAATACAGAAGCAAACCTATTTACGTTGCCTTTTTTTTTAAAGAGGATTCCTGACGTGGCAAAAGTCCTCATGCGCATAAAAAGATTTAATTTTAGGCCAATTCGTAGGTGAATAAGGCCATAATGTGTGTATTTGGCTGAAAATTAAATCGCTTTCATGCTCATGTCACTTGCGGAATTTTGCTCTGTCAGGGGAAAACTTAAAGGCGCCTGTTCGATAGCATTGCCCATATTTTAAGCACAGCATCCGCGTTCCAGATTCTCCGTAAGCCAAGGTTGATGTGGGTCACGTGATCTCGTTTTAATTATGAAAATCGCGGCGCTGCTGCGAACAGACTTGTTCCATTTTTAATTTACCACTATTTTGTTTATGTTGCGCGAAGATTCTACGGTACTGCATCTAGGAGTTGCAAAGGTGAAAGGGCGCCTTTAAATATACACCATCTTTTCGTTTTCAATATAAGTTGGAGAGGGCGGTGTGAAGTTACGTTTGGTTACTGTTTAAATATTGGGCTGCAACCAAAACTAAGTAACAGATTTTTAATTTGGGCCTAAGCATGGGCCAAGTCACCTACACGTTGACAGATATTAGGGTGCGCAATGGGTGACTTTACAGCTGTTTAAAAGGAGGTTAAGATGCGGATGTGTTTGATTCAATAAACGAGAAACTTCCCGAAATTCGTATGAAGCGTCCATTTAAGGCAAGGCTAGTGGATCGAAGTAGGGTGAAAAGCGCTGCAGTTTATTGTTAAAGGGGGGTGTTTCTACGCTATTAATACCCCAAGCAGAGACAGTGCGACAAGAGTTCTTCGTTGACTGTTTACTAAGCGAAGGGCGCCAGAATAATTCAACACAACTAATCCAATTCGTTCCGTTTCGCATGACCGTGTAGAGTATAGGCCATCTGAGTTAGGACTAATCGCATCCATGCAAAAAAAAAAACAAAAAAAAAAAAGCAAATGAACTTTCTCTCATAAAGATAATGAGTATTCCAACCCTAGCCTCGCAAACGATTGGAGCGAGGTACTGCTCGCAGTTCTAAGTATATGTGAAATAAAACAACAACAACAAAAAAAACGTTGCCTTCGATGTAAGGGTTGTCTACGAATGACACCATCTTGTGTCGCGTTTAAATTTGCTATCTTTGAAGAAAATTAAAAAAAAACTAAGAATATTGTTAAATTAATTAAGGAATAAACTACTAAGTAGAACTATTTTATGGTTAAGCCCCAAACATGTTTTAGTTTTTATTTGAAATCTTCTTCTGATGTGTGATGTTTATTTAATAAAAAGACAAGCCAAAAGGTGCCGCAAGCATGCCTTTTTATTAAGTATTTTGGGTGCTCCTACCTCAATCAAGATGTTTATTTCGCAAATGCAAATCTAGATAATGTTATAGTAAAACTGCCAATTTAAATGATAGCTTATTATAATATCTATTATCAAGAATTTATAGGGTTCGGGGAGGAGAATTTGTGACTGAGACCCATACTGAAACGTCTTAGATTCATTCCTATTAGTTCCGTCTAAGATTATAGAGGGCGCCATGAGTTTGATGTGGGAATTTCTACTCAGTTTTCAGCCTAAAATCAGACTAAACGAAACTAGCTTGTATTTAATTATTATTTAGTATAGCTCAGTTGTAATTTAGTTTACTTTAGATTTGGCTGAAAAATGAGCAAAAATTACCAGATGGAATGTTATGGATGGCGCTCTCTAAAAACTCGGATGGAACTCATAGGAAAGCATGTAACATGTTTCATTAGGGACTTTTTAGAGTTACAAATTCTCCTCCCCAACCCAATAAATTCCTGCTAATATGTATTGAGTACTTTATTATAATTTATAATTTAATCTGTTTGTTTGCATACGACCAAAATTTGTATAATCAGCATGCTGCTTACAAGTAAATCATCATGTTTACACCGGGAATAATAAATGTAAACATAAAGACCCATAGGAACCACATTTCATGTTTCACAGTGGCATCGGATTTGGATTGACTGATAATAGAGAAAGAAGCATTACAATTGTTGTAATGGTGGTGGTATGGCAGCTGAGCTGCGGCAGCGCTCAGACCATTTAGATCCATTCTGGAGAATATATCAGTTACGTGCACGTAAATCGAGCGCACAGTACACTGTGAAAACGATGTGTACTGACAGTACACAACAATGTGTACTTTCTCAGCCTCCTCACGAACTGTTTACTGAGATTACACAATTTGTGCACTGGTAGTACACAAGCTGTGACGAGAATATGTAGTCTCGGTGCACAGACTGTGTACTGCTAATACATAACTCGTGTGGAGGCTGAAAAAGTACACATTCATGTGTACTGCCAGTACACATCGTCTTCAGAGTGTACACTGAACTCAGGTAAAAAAAAAAAAAGCTGCAAATCAAGTACACATGAAGGTGTACATCTGCAAAAGTTTACCTAGGAGTTTTATTTTTCGAGACAGTACAAAGGAGAATGTGCCATCAGAACTGTGGGGGCCACGCTTTGTGGGAAGAATAACCATCCTAAAGCCTCCACCACTCAGAACTGCCGGAAAATAAGAAAAACACAACTCCGGATGTAGACAAGAATAAAGAAGCTAATTCATTGGTTCAGATTTTCCATTACGTTAGACCCAAAAAATCGTTTTATAACACCAGCAACAGAAGCACTGAATATTGAAAATGCACTACGGAAACCAAACTCGGTTTGTGCGCTCTATTTACGGTTGATACACGATATTTGCTTGCGCGCTCGATTCGCGTAAGCTCATCGCACGACACACAATATCTCAGCCCTCATCGGCGGTTTCCCGGTTCGAATCCCTGGGCTTTCCTTCAAGCATTTCTGCTTCTAAAACGTATACAGCGCTCAGAACTGATTTGTATTATCAATACCAGCATTAGTTTGCTTAATATGCCTTAAGGCTCAGCTCAGCCAAAAATTAACAGTTTAGAATTTAAACAAAAACTTCTAAACAAAATATGCTGAAGTGAAAATAAGCTATAACAACTGTGATGTTTGTTATTTATAACGTTCTCCTCCTTTCTTCTGTAATTGTTAAACCTGCGCTATTAGTTTTTGCGAATATTTCGATAAAAACAAAATTAGAACGGTATCAATGCACAGAAACATCAATTAGATGAAGCCAAAAACACTAGCATACGTTGGTTTACAACAAACGAAACATGAATAATATTAATACTTGATATTTTGCTCGCTAACTGCGCGAGCTTTTCAAGAGGACCAGAATTTATAGTTCAAAGTATGTGACGGTCAGCGTGTGTTCACGTACTAATAATGACATTCACCAGGAAACACAATATATTAGGCTGGGCATCTACTCAAGCTTACTGTGCTCTTACCGTGCACAATTATTCACCACCATTCGTCACATGTTGCAAAACCGTTCACAATCAAATAAAACGTTTGACTCAAAAGATGTGGTGTACAATATTCCGTGTGCCAACTGCCAACAATCCTACGTTGGGACCACTAAACAAACTGTTAAATAACACATTGCTGGCCACCGCTCAGACTTTAAACACAGAAAGTCCCCTATACTGCTCATTTTTCAAATGGACATTCTGCAGAACATTCTGCAGAAAAACTTTCTCCCGTTTTTTTTTTCCAGTTAGTTAAAATGAGGCATTCAAGTGACCAATGGCGCACAGCTTGAGTAGTTGCCCAGCCTATCAGATTGTGCTTCGTGGTGATTGGTGAATATCTGTAATTACTATACTTGAACACACGTTGACTGTCACATACTTTAAACTAGATTCTCGCCCTCTTGAAAAAGCACGCGCGTGTATTTAGAGAGGGAAATACCGAGTGTTAATTCTTCATGTTTTTTTTTTTTGTTATAAACCAACGTATAGTTCTTTTGGCTTCATCTAATTGATATTTTATCGAGCACTCTCTTCCCGCAATATAATGCATAGAAAAACATCTCAAACATCTCATGTTTTAACATCAGTTCCATCCTATAGTCCGCCATACAATAAAAATTCCCTATACTGTTTTTCCGTGTACGAAGACGCGCACATGGGACAAAACATTTTATCTGTTCTATAGACCATAAAACGCTTTATACCAAACTACTATAAAGACACAAAAATTTCAAGTATCGTTTTATTAAAATTGCAAATGGCAAAGTCATCCAAAACCATAAGCAAACGCACTCTTTTTATTGCGCTACAAAAGCAAAAATTCGGCATTTCAAATGAGACAACAGGACGGTAATTCGACATTCCGGTGTATGGCAGGATTCTGGTATAGGGGGTTTGTGTGGCTGGCGAAAAGCTATATAGCCACGGACAGGCAGGCAGAAGGGAGTTTGCCGAATCCTGAATCTTTTCTTTACGGCCTTATCACAATGGTGAAAGAATGGAATAAATCAATACGTTGCACAAAACGCACGCACGCACGCACCGAACTACACTAGTGCCCGGCAGTATAGTTCGGGTTGTGTGTGTGCAGATGCTTGGGGGAAAAAATGGCTTCTGACAATACCAGTGTGGGAATGCGCACGGAGCCGAGCATTTGCTCGTTTTCCGCTAGAGTGATTTTATCTTTTGAAAGTTCTGTTAGCTTTTATAGAAGAACAACTTCGCTCTCTCCTCTCTCTCTCTCTCTCTCTCTCGCTCCCAGGTTCGATCCGGTTTCGGAAAAAGGGGAAAGAAATGGAAGAGAAAGTCCCATGTTCGGCACCAAGCGAATATTGGCGGATGTTCCATCTGCCTTTCTTTGTCTGTGTGGTTCTGTGGATGTGTGTGTACAAAGGGACTTGAAAGGGCATACCTTCTGTGGATGTGTGCACAAAGAAGGCTGCACTTAAAAAGAACATATACCTTTCGCCATATTCCTGGCGATGTTGGTTGTTGAGGCGTTCTCACCTGCTGTTTTAAAGCTAAACTTAAGAAATGTGTCCTTCACAAATGTTTAAGACGGCCCTTCTGACATTACCATACTCGGGTAAATTTTCTTTTTTTTTTTAGATTCTTCTTTTTTATTTTTTACCCTTGTTTTTAACCTGTGAAATACCGTCAGCAACCAGACTATTTTATCTACGTGTATAAAGGCTGGGTATTAGTGGCACATTGGTGTCCTTTTCCGTCCTATGCACTTTAGATGCGACAATTATTATTAGTATTATTATTATTATTATTAAAAAAAAATTATTATTACTAGGACAGCCCCCCTTATATGGCTGGTTTAATAGAGCATTGTTGTGATTTCCCGTTAGCAGTCGCTCACGCTTTCATTAGAAGTTAGATTCAGGGTTAAGAGACATAGACGTCTAGATCCCGTTTGCATGAAAATAGTGCAACTGAAAAAAAAAAACGACGTCATCAGTACCATGCCTCTTTGTTGAAAACACAGTTCGAATCACTACTTATACAGACAATTTCGCTTGACAGACATACAAACAAATAAAAGCATTGAGATTATCGAGACTACAGACTTTAATAGAATAAGGATTATCGAGATTCCACTGTAGACTTAAATAGAATAAGGATTATCGAGATTCTCACTTTAGATTTCAATAGAATAAGCAGTGGGAGTCTCGGTAATCTGGCGACACACAAACAAACAAACAAACAAATATTACGATCTTAGTAATATAGATTCTAGAAGCCTGCATGAAACAGCCTTTGCAACATTAACTTATGTTAGAGTGACTGTGGCAAAACCGTTTCTCACGATGGGAACAACAGGAAAATGAATGCTTTGCAACATTTACACGAATCAGATGTAATGTTGCAAAACTGAGCCATACAGGAAAGTCAACCGGGAAAATGTATACTTTTAAAACACATCGAGGATGATTTGATAAGCCACACTAAGAGCAGAGATTTATACACCTAATCATTAAAAAGGTGGGGTGGGTTTATTTATATACAGTTTGTCTCAGAAGTCCTGAACCAAGTAGGCCTATACTACACCCAGAGGAAAGTCCTGGGTTCGAGTCCTGAGTTTACTGCGCATAATATGGTATAGGCCTACATCGTATAGGCCTACACTGTATAGGCCTATACCATATAGGCCTACACCATATAGGCCTACTGGTTTAGGTCTTCTGAGACATACTGTATGTATACTATGTGTGTGCCAGTCTTTTCCTCTTGAAATAGTGACGGTAAAATTTCGAGAATGGAGGGAACTTTTGAAAATTGACGTGTTTCTGTCTAGTAAAAGTCTCGCTTAGACTCGCTGAGATGGAAGAGAATTTATCGAGATGAGACCAAGACAACATCGAAATTAAATGGCACGCTAAAGCTTAATCTCTACAAAATTTTGGAGGTGGAAGCATGTTGTTGTTTATGCCTAATTGTAGGCCTATAATGTGCAGACTGCATAGTTTTATCGCTTTTTGGAGAGTAGGGTGGGGATGAAAACAGGTCACTTAACAACATCATTGCAAAAAAGGTCATCAACATCATTGCAAAAAAGGTCATCAACATCATTGCAAAAAAATCATCCTCTTTGAATAAATACTCGTTCAGCAATACCGTCACAACACAAGACGTCCTGAAACTCCATTATATTTTCAGGTCCAATCTAAGACAAACGTCTGATTGAATTCTGGATGTCCATAAATCTGATGGATGTCCAGCATGCAATGTCTGTTTGTAGTTCGAACGTTCCTCCCACGTCCAATTGTCCTGTACATCTTTATTCGTTTAGAAAGTAGTAAACTGGAGACGAAAACAAACAAAAAACAGTAAATAAATACTTTGTTTTGCAACAAAGATAGTGCTGGACCTGAGCTATAATTTTATATTTACTATGTTAGTTATAAAATCAATCGTTTCATGTTAAGTATCCAACTTCAGTTAATTATTTAAAACCCGATGGGTTGCTAATTTTAAAACTACATTAAGAAAACGACAAAATCTGAGAACAAAACATCTACGAACTGAGACATAAAATCTACCCCTCATCCTTAAAGTTGAGACTTGGAGGTTGAGTAGATGTCTGATTCAAGTCGAAGACATCATTAAGTGTGTTTGGCTCCTTATACTCCAGTTATTAGGGAAAGTGTGACATTAGTGCATTGATTTTAATTATATATTGATTTAATTAATTATATATCGGGTATGTTCTACTTTCGAAGCAAACAAATGGTTGTTACAAAGAATACACATTGTAAACCATGTCCAAAATACGTCGAAAATTGGTCTGAAGTGGGTGTCAGCTTCCATTAGTGGACCAGTGGTCAGGTCCACAGGACGTTCTTTTTGGTCCAACTGGATGTAATTAGACCTGACGTTTTGGATATTTAGGATATCAAATGGGACGTGTGTTGGACGTCATGTGTTGCAAGGGCAAATCTTTGTAATTCGTGCTTCAATATCAACAGTCGTCGTAAAAATCAAGAGAGAAAAGTGCATCCTATGTAGCTTTGATAACAGAACCCTACCACGATTATTACAGCACAGTAGCTTTATTACAGGTTAACAGCTGCGGCTTTTTCCTGTCATATAACCATGTCCCGTCTGAACACGTCTCTGCTGAAAATGCCGTATCTGACGTGTTCAGGCTGATGACATCTGAACACGGCAGGCACGTGGCATTTGACGTATTCAACACCAGTCTGAACACGTCACCGTATTTAGGCTTGCAGGAACGGGAACGTACGTCGGGTTTAAGATAGGATGAGTTGGTTAGGGATGGAGGGTGGAACAGCTATATACCACGCGCCACGGCTATTTACCGTGACGCACCCATCACGTGATTAGGCTTGTCCAGTCAGATGGCCGAAGAGCCGCTATTCTCGTTCGTCAGTGGCTAACTCACGATGACATCACGGCAAACAGCACATCACGGTAAACAGCTGTGGCTCGTATAGTTATGACAGAGTAATTAGACCAGAGTTTGCTATAGATGTTTTAATTGTTCAGATTTAATTTAAGATGTTGAAGTTCGCCTGCCCGGACGTAATCCTGCACAGTTATATAGTTATGTGATTGAGGGTTTTTTTTTAAAATTAATTTCTTTGAGCCTTTAGTCAGCCGAAGCAACTTAATGCTTGTATGGCTGAACCGGCTCAATTTTGAACATTTCCAGACTTTTAGAGAAGAAGAAATATCCGGTAAAGGGCGGTGCCAACCCGGGGATTCGATCCGGGAAACCTCCGATCATCGTAGGGGCCGAAAGATTGTCCAGAATTTGCCAGAATAGTTCCCACAGCCGCTGAAGGAGCAGGGTAGCCTCTCACGCTACCCTGGCTGGCAGTCCTGGCGGGGACTTTGCCAAGGTCCCCTTTCTAGGGGTTCGACCAGATCCGCAAACTTTCAGCAACCAGGCTGAGCTCTCTCACAACTCAGCCACGATGACCACAGGTGAATTATAATGAAAGGATTGGAGCCTGATAACTAAAGTTGGGACAGTTGGAAGAAAACAGGCAGGATACATTTCTAGTAGAGAGATCGAAATTAGCCTTACTCTTTGTCTTTGGTTGGATTGGAATGACGGTTGCATGGCGTCAGGTGATTGTTGCCCTATGTGGTAGAACATACAGCGCCTAACTGACATGATTTTACTAACACTATAGTACTAACACTTTACTCGTTAGGCCTAAAGCGGATGAAAAGGTGAAACTGCATATACTTTTATTATGCGTATATAAACAGGTGAGTTATGCTCACCACCATCGTGTTTGCCTTCACGTTTACTCTACAGTAACTGGTTCCCTGCGCTTCAGGAGTTCCTCATGGATCCATTCTCGAACCCATGTTCTTTAACGTCTTTATGAGCAACCTTACAGTATATGCATTGGGTCAGAAGCTCTGCTGATGATTTTTAACTTCTTTCGCCATCCCCTCTTCAAGTTCCACTTCAAAAGACCTTCATTTTAGTTTTGCTTGGGCCTCTGCAAATGATCTAAATATTAACCTTGACAAATGCTATCTTCAAGGACTTCCCATCTTGATCTTGGCAATCTTTATTGATAACTCGCTTAAATTTCATCAACATGCAGATTTCATCTCAAGTTATACGAGCAAGACCCACTTCCTCTCAAGTTGTTCTCAAAACTCAGTGCTCAACTCTTCTCTATCCTTTTTAAAACTTTCCTCCGGCCACTACTTGAGTCACGAGGCCTTGTTACGAGTGCTTTGCTCCCGTATCCTGTCTTGCCAGCGCCGTTTAACCATCCTATGTTGACCACTTCGACAGCATCCATACCAGGATCGCCTTTCTCAGCTGACTCTTCGCACAGCTGCAACTAGCCAGAACCACTGAGATCTCAATGTCACGTACCAAATCTTGCGAGGTATTATTGACTGCAATCCTACGAATATTCTTTGCTTTAAATCCACCAGCCCCGGAGATCGTGATTTCAGGCTCCTCCACAAGCAATCACTTAACTATCAAGCATTGCTTTTTCTCAGAAAGAGTTGTTCCCCTTTCGAACTCTCTACCACCTGTCACTGTGTCCTAATTCCTTCAAAGTACGATAGGAAAAATTCTTGTACCCCGCTTTTTTTTGGGAGAGGGGTAGGCACCGTTGTTTTAGCCTTGGTTCTGCGCCGTGTCATATCTTAAGCTACTAATAGCTTTTAGCCTTGGTTCTGTGCCGTCATAATACTCTATACTATCTTAATCTATTCAATAGCTGTTATTTCGAGTGTTTCACATTGGAGCCATCTATACTAACCCCCGCCCCCTGCCTCCATCCCACCTTCAGGCGACAATCCTCTCCCTTATTTCCCATCCATTTAAAGTTCAAATTGTCTGCAGAACTGATTTGAAACCGGGATGTCACGGAATTGAAACTGATTACATTTTAAGCCTTTATTTATCTAATTGCACTCACCTTCATCCATTACCTCGTTCTATTCTCTAATTTAATCCAGTAATCCTTTACCTTTCAACCTTTCATACCTTGAAAGTCATCCCTTCAAAGTGAGGGGGAATATCACCTCAGGCAATATCTGTCACTGGGTATTATTCGAATGGATCGCGCATCATACACTTTCTACTCATGTTGTGTCTGCTACTTCACTAAATTGTTTTCAAAACCCTCTGGACAAATTCTTAACTTTGCCTTCTAGGGAGGGATGGGAGGGTATACAAATATCTTCCCTTAGGTGGCCCCGGTTAATTGCTTTATTTTTAACGCACATGTTGAACAAAAAAAAAATCCCAAACGTCAATCCTTCATCATTAAAATCGTTCAATGTGTTTATTTATTTTTATATTTATTTGTTTGCATGTGTGTCCATCTACTCCTCTCAAAATACGGCGTCAAAAAATGGAGAAAAGATTCGGAAGAAAGTCAATTTGTCAGAATTTCTTTTAGGCGTATTCTTAAATTATAATTTGTGCCCTAAATGCCCCAAATTAACGAAAATCACCATTTTCCACAATGAGCAAAAATCAGCGTCAAGCCGATACATGACGCCATCTATTGTTCACCTTATTTTTTCGCGGAAACGAAATTTTCGGGAACGTCTATCAACAAAGGTTATATAGGCTGTAACAAACCAACCAATTGTTATCAGTCAACAATCAACAAACACACGTGGCTTTGCTCAATATGTTATTAGCCTCATCCGACATATACCTGTAGAATACAGGTATTACAAGTACCGGATGATATTTTCTGACGAACACTGACGAAATAATACTCATCTAAATCTTATTTAAAGAGGTGCAGCAATAAGGAATCTCCTCGAGCGGAGCGAGACAACGCCAACGGAGCGAACGAAGCGAGCGATGTGGCTAGAAAATAAAATATGCAACACTTTCAGGATTACAATTAAAGGTACATGCCTCCATTTCGGCGTTCCTGTAAGATTCCGTTTTCCTGTACGGCTTACTGGCAGTGTCAGTATGGCTCAGCGGTATGACCTCGGCCTTTGGTTTCCAAGGCCGTGGTTTCGATTGCCCACTCTGATAGTCTGACATATAAGTTCAAAAAGCAACGTAAATAGGTTTCCATCTTTATTTATTTAAGTTTTGTTAAGCCTTCGATTTTCCGTCTTTAACTCAGCTTACAAAAGTTCAAACGTTTCTAAATGTTGCAAACATTTATATTTTCCTGTTTTTTTCGACGTGCAAGACGATTTTGCTACATTCACTGAGACGTATGTAAATGTTGCAAACATTATTTATGCGCAGGATGCACGAAAACAGGGAAAGGGTGTATATCCTTTTTAAATATGAACCTGGAACCCAAACTTGTGCAACTTATATAACATTTTATTTGAAACCGGTACTCTTTTCACATCTGTGCTTTTGGCTTTATTTAATGACTGTAGCACAGTCCTCCTCCCAACGTGACACGCTTCGCTCGGAGTGTTTACTTTCCGGAGGGGGAGCAGCAGGCAATTAGAACGGCAGTTCCGTCTTGCACACACCTGCCCTTCTATTCAGCAAACAAGCCCCACTTCATCAAGCTCAGGTCCGCAATTAAACAGGTCTCTTCTCTTTATACGACAAAATGCTAAGTACGACATTAATCTCTAACCAGCACCGGTTGGAGGACGAGGAACGGAAGGCAACTTCTTCTTCGATTTTAAATGAAAGGGGAAGGACCCTACCGACATTAGCTTTAAAAGTGGTTTTTCTCTCCCTCCAAACACAATCATCGCTACCATGATGGTAGTACCCGCTGCAGAAAACTTATGCATATCGTTTTTTTTAAATTCGTGGTGCCAACGAAGTGTAATCATGGTATTGAGTATCAGTTGTCATTGTAGGGTAAAATGTAAGGCCACCACCACCTTTTCGTGGTGTGAGCTGTGTGGTGCCACCTATACGGGTGAAACAATAGCGTTCAGCATCGCGTTGGGTCAAATAAAATAGTTGTTTTATTATATGTATAACTAGAGGAAGCCCGTGCTATGCACGGGGCCGGTCATGAATTAAGTTTTCGCACACATTTCCCGGGACATTTTTCCGGAACACTTCCCGACGACTTGTCAGACTGATCGACCACTCATGCCAGCCTCTTGTTTGCATGGAGGTAGAATGGGAGAGCGCATTTGCAATGCGGGCACGAGGAGGGGAGAAGTGATTGTTCGGCCCGACGACTTGTCAGATTGAATCTTTATTGAGTTGATCGACCACTCATGCCTGCCTCCTGTTTCCATGCAGGTAGAGTGGGAGAGTGCATTTTCAATGCGGGCGCGAGGAGGGGAGAAGTGGTTTTCCTTTTAGCCTTCCCTTTTGCTTTAGCCTTCCTTTTAGCCGGCCTCCAGGATAATAATGTAGATAAATGTTGGCGAGGGGATCAAATTTTTTGTCCCAATTCTGGCTGGAGAGTGGGGGGATTGAGGATTAATGCCGCGTCGACAGCTAGGTCATTAGCTCAAACCTCAGTCACAGTGCAGTACCCGGATGCCGCTGCACCACACATTACATAGATATAATCCAAACTCCAAATCTATCGCATATGTGTACCTCCTGCAAAAAAATGAAATCTCCCGTGCAAGAGGACAGAATTACCGCCGAATCATAACACACTCTTTAGGGTATCCTGACTAAATCTCGCTCCAGATGGTTATTGTCTTCTCATGGGCTATTATGGTGTCACTATTATTTGTTTTCGGGTGACGAATGGAACAAGTCGGTTGAAGTCTGAATGGATGCTGATGCCATTAAATATTACATGCCAATATTTTAATCACTTGTGATGTAAACTATAATCATTGTTCATTTCATAGGTTTTTTTATATCATATTTCGCAGTTTACATCCCGTTTTGGGTTTTTTTTTACGCATTTTTAGTATTAAAATGGTAGCCAATTGCATCTTACTTTCCCCCGATAAATATGGGAGTCGTCCAATTATAGAAACTGTACGAAATCAAAGAAATGTACGAATCAAAGAACTGTAGAAATCAAAGAAACATCATCACAGGTTTAACAACCTCACATGACGCTCCGTCATAGAGACTTGAAGCAAACCTTCAGAAAACAAAAGTGAGGAATTTTTGAGTTCTATATAAAACTAAAGTGTAAAATCATTTCTAATTTCTGCACCGGAATTTGGTATTATACACTAATTTCTTATTAAACGATAATGAGAACAGGTGTCAGTTGTTGTATTGATCCTTTAAACATGCAAAACAATATCAATCATATAATCTTATAGATATCGATGATAACTCTTTACACACTAAACCGCAGGATGCCGACCACGGAAAAATTACATCCATTTTTCAGGAAAACACAACATAAATATGGACACAAGCCTATTTACGTTGCCTTCGGACTTATACCACGAACATCTCTGTAATGTGTGGTGCAGTGGCAACCCGGACCACTGCACTGTGACTGAGGTTGGCGCTAATGACCAAGTTGTCGACGCGCCATTAAGCCTCAACCCCCCCCCCTTATACCACGAGCCATGGCTGTTTACCGTGACGTCATCATGAGTCAGCCACTGACGAACGGGAAGAACTGATCCTTGGCCGTCTGAGTGGACACGCGCGTCATGGCAGACAACCGTGGGGCGTGGTTTAAATGTCAGACTGCTTGAGCGGGAATTGATCCTAACCTAACTTAACCTAACCTACGACCTTTAAGTCCAAAAGGGAAAGCAGATAGGTTTGCATCTGTATTTATTACTCACTCTTCGAGCCCAGTTGGCTTTCCGTCTTGTTTATAACGAGCTGTCGTATGACAATGCCATTACTTGAGCTTGCATCACGAGTGTCTCTTCACATCCGAAAATGTTTTGAGTGCGTTGTAATCACACGTTTTGTAACGCTAATCAGCAACAGCGCTATCGTTACCCGCGTTGTGGTTTGTTACGCGCTTACCAACCAAGGCTGATGGCCCACCAATTTATTACAAATTAAGCGAGGTCATGGCACTGAAAGTGAGTGGTTTGACAGTTACCCGAGTTTCTGACAGCTTCGTATGTTAGCGGTTAACGGGTTTAGCTTAATTTGTCGTGTAATTTCAACTACATGCCATTAATTACTCCTATCTATTGCCCTAGCTTGCGGCAAAGGCATCTATGGAAAAATGCCCAGTTTTATTTTTTCACATCTACATGAAACCGCTGTGCTTTCGGACAATCAGTGTACTGCACTGTTACACAAAAACATATTTTAGACACAACCAGAAAACGTTTTTAAACATTTTAACTGAAAAAACACATCACAGCGTTTTACAAATTGAATGGACGGAGAAGAAACTTAAATAGTGTTTTAAAATGACGTAAAAGGTGTTTAAAATAGAATATTGGAATTGGAATTAATTTAATAGAGCCGTGGCCCTTAGCCTTACGCCCTATTGCAACAATTAAAACACATACAAACTATTCTCACAACTCACCATCTCTGTTGTGAGTGGCAGGCGTTGAAAGAATAAAAGACCTAAAAGGTGCGACATGTATACAATATTTTGCAATGTTTCTAGTCATTTTGCGACCCTTTACCAAGCATGAATTAAATAAGGAAATTTGAGTAGAAACTGATATCATCTTTTAAAACACACAGGAAAAAAAAAGCCAAACTAACAACGAACGAAACACAAAGCACCAGAAAGACCTATGACCGGTTAGAAAACCGGGGAATAAAGGCCCACACCCACAGCCTACTGCATAAGGAGGTCGCCTGGGGATAGAGAAGGGTAGCTAGATGGTTTATACTACACCATACACCCCCTAGCCGGACAAAAAATAGTTTATTCCAAGTTTCAGGACAAATTAACAGCAATCGATCCAATAATACCTTCAAAAAGAAATACCTGTCAAACTTTTTCTCCAAAGGGATAATTTTAATTTAACTGGTTTTCTTTTCTTCATTCCTACTTTCTTGTCTTTTTCTGTTACTAACAAATCGTTAAGTTTACTTAATTCCCCTTTCATTTCTCCATAGGCTCCAATGGCGGCAGCCTCGGAACCCATAATCCCTGCTATCATCTCTCGCACGCTGTCGCATGATCTGGTTAAGCCATTCAGGCCTGAAGCCTTGGTAAGGGTGTTCACAAGGGACGTTTGCACGTTAGCTCCAATGGAGATAACCTTGACTTTCTTCGCTTGGTGTCTCTTGATAACAGACCCAAAAGCATTCAAGATCCCTTTGTTTTTTAAAGTTGAAACATTGTCGTCTATTACAGGCTATTTGTTGTGACTGACTGTGCATCATATATAATATTTTCTAAATATTGGATGTTACCATACTGGCAGTACTGTGAAAAGAGGAAAATGTTGCTTAAATAAATTTCCAAACACTCAACCATGGACATAAATGCCGTTTCGGGTCTCTGGGAACCGTCGGAGATTACCCGTGCATCTAGAATGGAGGCTCTTCCAACTTGTTTGTATTTGTTACGGCGTTATTTTTTTTACTTTGCTGCATATCTGTTTTTCTTTGCATTGTTGCAATCTTTATGTTGCCCTGGCCTTTTTAAAAGACCTCCCGTTTTATTCACTTCTGTAGTGCTGTAAGCCCCATTTCTTTTTTCCTTTTTCTTTCTTTCGTTTGGAAGGAAGAAGTGTTAAACGTTTTCTGGCTCAGTCAGGCTATTAATGGTCTAAATAAGCAAGAAAAGCTTTCAAACCCATTTAAAAGACTTTTCAAATCCTTTTCAAGTCTTTCACACGTTTTTACACTCGAAGAGGGAATCAACTGATTTATGCATGCATTCGTTCCATGCATCCATATTTTGACTGACATGTAAGATTTTCGGAACTTTCACTTTTAATGCATTTACCAAAGGATCTGCTGACAGTGTTGAAGTTATCAATAAAAGAAGTCTGTCTCCCCTCTCTATAGCAAGTACTTGCAAGTACTTGCGAGTGAGAAGAGGCAAACTCCATTTATCGATTACCTACATTCCTCGCTGCAATTTTCTATTCAACTTTCTTAAGTTCTCTATAAGGTGAATGCATTTTATGTATAGTCAAAATTTGACAACTTTTTGGGCACTGTGCTACACCAAATGCTTGCACGGAGCCTTCATACTGTCCAATATTCAGTTCCTAACAACACTTCATAAATTCCTGGCTAATGTAGTAACTGACGGTAGTAAGGCGAAATGTAGTAACTGAAGAAACCCATCATATTTCGATATTGCTGCTCACTCTACTAGCCGTGTTCCAGCTGAATATTACGCTTCGACCCACCAAACTACTGACTTCAATTATTACAATAGGTTTAATCTGGAAACATTTTCAAATCTTTTCCACAGTAGTAACTAAAGGTAACGTAGTAACTGAAGGCAGTGACCTTTACTACCTGTACTATCTGAACTGACGGTAGTAAGGTGAAATGTAATAACTGAAGGTAGCCATATGAAGGGAAAAAGACTGTCGGAATTCCAGTGCAGGAACATCGTGAAACTGCTTTACATTCAGGAAAATGGACTAGAGGTACAGGTTAATACTCTACACACCGGCTACTCAACTCATCCACTTCAATCCAAATAATTTCTTCTCTTAGAATGCGTACCTTAATTTTAAACTTTTACAACTCCACTTTAAATGGCTCCATTATTATTTAATCAAAGCAGCACAGTCACTACGTGGACAGACATATGGGTGGCGCAACAAAAGGAATCCTCTTTCGGGCTAATTCCCGTAAATCATTAGGTTGCACACATAGAGCAAGCACGTGCAGGTGAAACGAGATTGTTTTGAAGCACTATTCTCTTAATCCTTATCTCATACCTGCAGATGAAGGAAGTCGAGGAAGAAAACTTTCAGACCGGACGTAAACCTTATTGGAGAGACATTTGTAAGCAGGAAGTAAAACACAAGAACTTTTACTTGTTAGAAATCACAACCCGCGAGTGGTGCAGAATCTACCTCACGCGTACGTCTCCAGTTTTAGACGAACAAAAGAGACAAAAAAAAAGGCGCAAACTATCGGCACCGTCAATTCTGTTAATATCCCAAATGGCTGAAAACTGTTACGTCAAATGACTCAATATACCTTAGCGTTGGGAGAGTCACGTGATTATCTTGATTTTACTAGTGTACTGAAAGCTCCCTCATATCTACACACCATCCTGTTTCCCACCTGAGGTATCTTGTAACGAAAACTAGTCAGCTTAAATTTCCTTGAACGGTGAATTCATTTTTTTTTTGCAGTACAAACACCCAGTGGTTAGCTCGTCCCATCATACCTCGGATCAGGTACTGAATACTACCCTTACTCCTCTTAAAGCTTTGTGGCTTTAACCACATCCACCATAACTATAAATCCAAGGTCGTTTATGTAAGAGTGGGTTAAAATTTTATCAGAGGGAAGTGACCATCTTGTTTCTACAGCCAAGCTAGTTATTGTGTTGCCTGTTGCTACTTGGATGCATTTATACCACAAAAAGGAGGAACAGAGTACCTGCAACACTGCAAATTGCAGCAAAATTGGAGTGAAACGAAACTTCCCTTTGCAGAGTTGCTTTAGAGCACTGCAACGGGAAATAATGGATGGAACTTTAATTTTTTTGGCTGCAACCGACTGGCTCGCGAAGAATTTTGTTGTTGTATTGTTCTTTGGATGCGTAGAATTGTTTTGTAGAAGTACACAAAATCTCACTTTTGTGATCCTGTGACTGACTCCCGCATTGGCAACATGGCATTTAGACAGCGCCAGTGTCCATGTTTAGGTATTGCCAATGAGGCTCCGATGTCCATGTGTAGGTATTGCCAATGAGGATTCGATGCCTGTGGGCAGATACTACTTCTGAGGCTCCTAGTCTGTAAGTTTTTTTGCCATTAGGACTCCGATTGTTTAGGTATTGCCAATCAGTATTGACAATGATGCTTCCATGTGCTGGTGCAGGTATAACCACGAGCTTCTGATGACCATGTCTAGGCACTGCCAATGAGGCTTCAATGTTTGTGTATTGCCAATGAAGCTCAGATTTGTATGTAGGTAATGGCCATAAGGCTTTGATGTCCCGATTATCAATGAAGCTCCGAAATCTGTGTGTTGTTATTGCCAATAAAGCTTTGATGTATGTATGATGATATTATCAATGAGGCTTTGATGTCAGAGGATCGGTAATGCCAATGAGGCTCCGATATCTGTGTGGAACTTATTACCAAAAGGCTCTAGTGTCCGTGCGCAGAGATATTCCCAATGAGGCTTTGATGACCAAGGTATTGCCAATGAGACTCCAAATTACATCTGTAGGTGTTACTGTATGTTTTTCATACTACTGAAGTTGCTGTATTAGAAATAAACCACTCATGGTATACAGCATTACTTGTTGGACTTTTCGGTATCTGAGTCACTTTTCGCGGTTTAACCAAGTTGAAGTTAAAGTTCACAAAAAGTAAGAGGGAGGAAAATAAAAATAATAGAAACCGAACAGTCCTGCTTTGCGAATATTTATTAAAACAATAATACCTCTAAATTAGCAGCTTCAAACATTATTCAGGAACTTGTTGGGAATCACAACTTTAACTTTTTGGCTGAAACTTGGCTCACAGAGAATTCTTTTGTTGGTACGGCTATTGGATGCGTGGTGGACGTCTTTTGTAGAAGTACGCAGACGCTCACTTTTGTGATAGTAGGAGAGAGAGTCCAACCGCGGAAGCAACACGGCTGTTAGAGGTTCCGATGTCTATGTGTAGGTACTGCCAATGAGGACGACACGGACAGAAGCGGTAATTGATGACACATCATCCATCTCTGTCACGCCATGGCTTCCCCCCCCCTCTCCAACCCTCGTCCTGCACGGGCACTCTTCTCTCCCAACTCTTCAACACAATAACAGTGCATGGGAAGAGAGCAGCTAAGAATCAATTAGTGTGGGACAACATCTGTCTCCGGCTAGCCTGCCACCCGCAATCGTAAACCGAAAAGTTGTCCGTTGGGTTGTTCGTTGCTTCGTTGGTCGTCCGTCCGTCTGTCCGTCAGTCCATCCTTCTGTCCATTCATTCGCCGGAATGCGACTGGTCGGCAAAACGACAACGGCAACAGCAATCGCGAAATTGTCGACAATCCTCACGACTGATGCTGCGTGAAACGTGTCTGCGACTTTATTGCAAATGTTGTACTACGAACGAATCGTCTCGTGTGTGGGTAAGGTGGGTGTGTGTGTGGGTGGCTAGACTGCCGACCAATACAACCACAGGAATGACAGAGGCAAGCAAGCAAGCGTGAAGATATATTTATGAGGAGAGCAAAGCAAGCTACCGAAATGCAAACATCATCGTCTATATTGAGGATAAAATGCTGTGGTCTTCAAAATTTCCAACAATTTTACAATTTTCTCGTGTGTGGGCGTATTTGTCGAGTGATGACGTTGTTCTACACTTTTGGAATGCGAAGGCAAAATGCTGTGTGCGTATCCTAAATTTTAAACTTGAAAGGTTTTCCCTTCCGTTTGTTGGAAACTAAATGTTTCTGCAGTGTGTACAATGTAAATGGAACATTAAATTGTGCAGATTTAATGCCATTGGACAATGGAAGCGACAGACGACAAACAGAAAATAAAAAATAAAAAATAACAGAAAAGTTGGTAAAATTGTTACTAACGCAACTCATCGAAAGTTTACCAACAGTTCCAAGCCAGCCAAGACACATCTATCAAAACTAGAGAAATAGGAGCGGGCGACGCCGCCCCGCATTGAGGCTTAATGGCGCGTCGGAAACGAGGTCATTAGCGCCAACGTCAGTCACAGTGTATATAGTGGACTCGGGTTCCCACTGCGCCACACATTATAGAGATGTTAAACAAATCCCAAATCTAGATTCTATCATACATCTGTACCTCTAGCAAAAAAAAAAAAATCCCGGAAAGGAGGACAGACTCATCGCCTAATTGCGCGCTAAGTTTCGTGGAAGATGGAAACGGTAGGGAACACCATCAAGATGGTGACAATCAACAAGCAAGTGATGGACCGTAAGTGGTAAGAGGGGATCAAAGCATTTATTTTCTGACCACCCCTAGAGCATCCTAAGTTACAACGACGTGCCATACATTTTCACCAATGAGCGAAAACTATACGTCAGGATTGTAACAATGACGTGGTTCGGTCACTGTCATACAGGCAGTTGTGATGGAGGGAGGGGGTGCGGAGAAGATGGGGTTTTCCCTCCCCCCCCCCCCCCCCCCCACCCCCACCTTCTTCCATCTTGTCCGTGTCCCATCGAGTTGCATAACTGAAACTGTTAATTTCTCCTAAATGGGGGAAACTATCAAGACCGTCATGGAAGCTGAGGTGGTTATCTAGTATTCGTCTGATTGTTGGGACGAAATTAAACTTCAAACTTCAAAATAAAGAAATTTTTGAGGTGAAGTAACCTTGTAGATAACATTGTAAACCTTGTAGTAACCTTGTAAATAAACAAGGTTAGCTCACAAAGTAAAAAAATCAAAGCTAATAGGAGCTTGAGTGGGATGCTTAATGGGCAGCTTGGATGGGCAGCTTGGATACAGTTGGCTATCCAACGTAATGTAAGCGTCGCCATTGCGATCACGATGTCAGTAAGCTTATTGGTGAAAA
Source organism: Lithobius niger (assembly GCA_023313725.1). Lineage (NCBI taxonomy): Eukaryota > Metazoa > Arthropoda > Chilopoda > Lithobiomorpha > Lithobiidae > Lithobius > Lithobius niger. The sequence goes on from JAHWFP010024789.1 coordinate 24,983, forward strand.
AAAAAAAAACCCTGAGGTACATGCAACGATACAATTGATTATTATTGCTTGTGTGTGTTGTACTACTTCAATATTATTGTAACCAATCGAAGTTGTACGAAATGTATAACAATCAGACGAATACTAGGTAACCACCTAAACATGTGAGATCATACAAAAACGCCACAAGGATAAAGGAATCCACCAAGCTTTTGACGTCAGGGCCGAAATAACTGCCACCATGTAGCTCTTCCCAACACTGATCACTCGTAACTGACGTCTCGGCGGGTTTATGTATTTTAACCACAAACTTGATGGAAGATCACCTTCAATGGCTAAAACTTGATAGGTCCCTCTACTGTTAAGGGTTTTTTATATGCTTATATTAAACCGATGTACTATTGGGAAAGAAAGTCCATATTGGAATCGTTCTGAGCCAATTGTTTACTAAATGTAAGCTTAACTGAAAGAAAGCCATTTATGTTAACTGTAAATTTAACATTTTAGCAATCTTTCGCGAAGATTGGTATTCACTAACGATAATTAAGGTGGCCAGCGGAGCCCCCCCCCCCCCCCCCAATCCACTTAGGGATCTCAGCTTTGTTCCCTCAGACGCCTTTCCAACTCTGCGTCTGAGGTTGCACGCATTTTGGCAAACTTTTTGGGACAGCCAGGACGGTAATAAATTACGAGCTATTAAAGGCACTGTCAAGGAATGGCACTCGGCGTGTCGCCGCAGTCGCCGTGAAGAGGTAAGGCCTCTCCAGACAGAAGAAAATCTCGTGCGAAGCTATGCGTAACTACGTGCCTACAAGGTCAATATTGCAGTAATCCTGTGGTTGGTGTTGCGTTAAGGACGAATATTGAAGTCTTTTTTTGCACCATACTACATCGGCGTGCAGACGCGAGCAGCCAGTCTGGTTAGGGCTGTAGTGTTGGCCCGTTTGCGCATTGGTCACACCCGACTTACTCACTGTTTCCTTTTGCGGGGGGGGGGGGGGGGACCCTCCTGAATGTTATTGGTGTCGACGGCCACTTACGGTCCAACACTTCCTTGTTGATTGTCGCCATCTTGATGTTGTTCGTCGTCGTTTCCGTCTTGCGCATGACATTGCGCATCAATTGGAAGATAAGTCTGTCCTCCTGTCCTGTGTTTTTTCAATTTTTGCAGGAGGTACAGATGTATGACAAGATTTAGAGTAGGGGTTTGAATAATATCTCTGTAATGTGTGGTGTAGTGGCAACCCGGACCACTGCACTGTGACTGAGGTTGGCGGTAATGACCAAGCTGTCGACGCGCCATTAAGCCTTAATCCCCCCATCCACTTTTGGGCCCCACCCATGGCTCCCAGATTTCTGCCTTTCTTCCCACCCCCTGCACCATCTATAACACGGTAATTTCACCTACACGCTGAACTGTAAAGGTATCCCTGCGATCACTACTTTTGTATACTAACAGATGGAAAATATTTAAATTTTAACATCTTTATTCAATTTTATACAATTTACAACGTCATCCCTCCTCCACCCCTACCTATCAACAACCACGGGAATTTCACCGGTGTACTAAAGTACAAAGATACCCCTGCAGTTAATTATACACGACAGGTAATTAAATGTTGACGTCTTTCTTCAAGTTTTATACAATTTTTGACCTCGCATAGAATTTTGAAGCTGCCGCCCGGAGAAAGAGCGGTTCTGGTTGAACCGCTCTTAAGCCACCCTTGACTATAATAACAAACGTATTAGTAATTTTACGGAAATTTTCGATATAAAACTTCATAGATTGAGGCATTATAAATATTCCGCAGATATTAATACAAACTCACACACAAAAATATTTTTCTGCGCAGTAGGACATTTCCATTTTTTTAATATTTTTATTTTTATTTTTCAAATTTTCGACCGTGTGTGTCGTCGGGTTAAATGTGTGTTTATTTCAGGCGTACCACTTCTCTGTAAGTTGTTCATATGCTGGCAAAAACAGCAGCAGCAGCAAAACAAAACAAACAAAAAAGTAACGGTATGGGGCAAAAATAATAAAACAAATGAACAAGCGCTCTTCCCAAATAACTCGGCCTGTTTCTCTCTGAATGTCCTTCGGGCAAGGAAGGGATAGAAATTATCGATTACCTAAGACACGATAAAAGGCTTGCACGGCAGAAACAGGTGGTCAGGAAGTGAATTATTGATGCGGGGCTGGACTGCTTGTTCACTAATGAAAAAGAGGCCCGTAGAAGTAACAGCACTCATGCACACGTTTTAGAAAATAATGTAAGAGTACGGTACAAGTAATGCTGATATCTAGAAGCAATGACCCGCACCCTTATTACAGGAAACATAAAATATGCTTATAAACGGGACAGAAAGCCAATTGGGCTCAATAAGTGTTAAATAAATACGGATGCAAACCTATTTACGTTGCGTTTTGGACTTAAATGTCAGACTGCCTGAGTGGGGAATCGAACTCACGGCCTTTTTAATCAAAGGCCGGAGCCCTACCATTCAGCCATATTGACATGTCCTTAATCGTCCATAGGAAGCATTTAACGCGCTTATTGAGCCCAATTGGATTTCTGTCCCGTTTATAACCTTATTTCACGCTTTAAGCGTGTTCCTTTCTGTTCACTTGGTGTGTGATGCGCAGACTAGCATCCCACCAGTTCAGATTGGAAAGTGTATGATTATATGTATATGTATGCGTGTTAAATGCTTCCTGTGGACGTTTCCTTTATTAAGGTCATGTCAGTATGGCTGAGTGGTAGGACTCCGGCCTTTGATTTCAAATGTCGTGAGTTCGATTCCCCGCTCAGGCAATCTGACATTTAAGTCCAAAAGGCAACGTAAATAGGTTTGCATCCGTATTTATTTAATAAAATATGCTGGATTATTGCAATAATACGGCGTTTTAAAATGTCGTATACAAAAGAAACAATGAAATTCATAGCATGTAGGATTTTATGCAATGAGGCCGCTCAAAATTAATTGCTTGACAGTAGTGGTACTGAAAAAAAATTATTGCGTGCAGGCCTCGTTTTTTTTTTTATAACTTTTTATTCGTGATTTTTTAAGATGCGGACGATGACTATTTTTTTTTACCCAACAAGTCAGTAGCTACATTTGGTTGTGGAGTACAATATGTGGAGTACGATCGGCGTGCAAAAGTTGATCATGACCGAATTAATGGGGGGGGGGGGGGGGGTTTTTGGTGCGGCGGCACCGGGCCACAGGAGGAAAAAGGGCCCCACAAGGGCGCCTCGCGGTTAAGGTGAACTAATTTTTTTTTTCAAAACTTAACTGAATTACTGAAAAGTTGTACCAAAAAAATTTCAATTTCTAAACAAATTATTGTTTTTCTCCTTTTTTGCCAGACGGGAATGGAGGAGGGGAGGGAGGTATGGTTCACAATAACTCTAAAGCCTCTACAAGGCTTAAAACTTTTTAGTTGCGACATGCCTCTGAATTGCCTTTAAATTCGTTTTTGATGCGATGATGATAAACAAAGATGATCAGATGATCTGATGATCAGAACAAAGTGCTGATGTGGTCATGGGCTCCAGAAAGTGTTCGGTGAAAGTGCTGGTGCGTGATGGAATTTTTTTTAGACGATATCATAAAAAAAGTTTCATGTGCTAAGAAAACAAAAAAAACCATGCGTGCGCTCCTGAGAACCACGTAATTAAGTGGCCTAAATATGAACGAATTTGAGATTTGGCGGGTATAGTACATTTTTTCCCTACTTTAGATTCCCTTGTTAACAAGTGTTTTAACTGCACGTCAAATAATTCGTGTATTTTTACGATGTTACTTACATTTTCGCTTTTTTTTTTGTTAAAGGTGTTAAAGGAGAGAAATTAAAAACGTTCGCATACTGTAACTTAAATCAGTTAATTAATACACTTGCTAACAACGCGTGGGTAAGAAGTGGCTAGAAGTTGCACTAGTTGATAATTTTCAAATTTTTTCATTTCATTATATAAAATCCTTTAGGCATTGGATTTTAATTGTTCTTTATTGTATTTAAGACACCCTTTGCTTATAAGATGTGAATGTATGAGTGTAGCACGCCGTTGCTCGATTACGTACTATTTTTGGGTGGGGGGGGGGACGGGCTTGGTACTGTAGTGAGAGCTACGGATAAAGTATTATTGGACAATCAACATTCTTATGAGATTTTTGAGCATTGCGAAACTGCGCACTACTTAATAATTGTAGGCAATTGTGTACTTTTTTTCAACTATGCCCCCCCCCCCCTACCCACTGAAAGTGTGTGTAGACCCTGAAGGTAGAAGTTTATAACTGCGCCCCTACGGTATGAAACAGGAAGAAATGGATTGCTAAGTAACCCAACTTCTTTTGGTTATTTTTTGTGGTGTAATTGGATAATATTTTACTAATATCTAACGAGAATACAGAATGTTAAGGCAGTATAGGGAAAAATAGAGTGAACATTGTAAATGAAACATGTTTACATTTGAAATTGTTTTTAAAGTTTGAAATTTCCAATACATTCACGAGTGACAATTCTGGAATAATTTTCCCTACGCCTCCCCCCCCCCCCCCACCTGCTCATAAAGAGCCTCCCCCACCACCAACCAAGTCATTGTACCTATGACAATTATTACCTTAATCTGGTCTGCACTGACAGCTGTTAAAGAACAAAACATTTTACTTCTTTAAGCATTATTATATTTACTAGTAAAATATGTTGTAAAGCCATCCTGCTTACAACTAGGAACATGTAAAGAAGCACGTTAGGAGGGCAGCAAAGGGGGAAAAAACTTCAAAGCAATTTACCTGAAAGTGAATTTGTCTGCAACTGTTAGTTTCGTTCACGTCTTACCTAGAAAAGAAATAAACGAAAAAAAAATTATATTAATTTTGATATTTTCTAACCTTCAAAATTGAATAAACAGTAGAAAAAGAAAAAGACAAAAAGAAACATCAAACAGAAAAAAACCTGTAATTTTTGGCCTTTATTACGGATTCATAGTTCATTCAGTCGACGTGACAGAGACTCGAATCAACGAACTCCAACTTATAACGCAGATGCTCCTATCGTGTCCTATACCCTTCATTAAATTCGAGCAATAAAGCACTAGAAAACTAGTTTGTTGTTTTCGGCTTGAACGTCCAACAAGGGAAATTCATGGTCAACGATAACCATCTTGCATGCTCCGGCCTCCACGGGTGGATGTGGGTCGTACTGTGAAGGGGAGCTTTGAAAAATACTGTACTGGGTGCTTTGAAATTCACAATACTGGGTGCTTAGTCTGAACTCCCAGGAATGTGAATTCAGGTATTTCGTCCTACCATCTTGGGGGCGAAGTGGGGAACGGTTGCCCTTTTTTTTGGGGGGGGGGGGGGGGCTAGGCGTTTTTTCCCCTCACAATTCGCATTTACAGTTCGTACCAAAAAACAACAAGTTTGAAGTGAATGGCCTAAAACATTTCTACCTCTGGTGCCGGTTGATAAAAGCAGGCGATATTTTAACCAAAGTTTTAGGAGAAGCGGCATTACCTATTTACCTGCCCTGACATAAACTGTCTGTATTTTGGAGCATAGTGGAAGTTATAAACTGTCCATGTCCCTACTAGGGAAGCTTTGAAAACCAGACGAATTAAAAGGACACAAACACGACTTGATCTTCGAAACACCTTACATTTAGCTAGGAGTTGACGTATCCTTTCCTTTTTGTTTCATTCTTAACGACATCGTATTGTACCGTTAGTGACTTCTGGAAGACGAAAGATTTGGCATCTTGCAAATCAAACCTTTTCCTTTTGGGAGAATTTATAAACAAATAAACACCAGAACGTCGTAGCTTATTCTAATACGTAGGTTTTCAAATTGCTTTAGGCTAACTAATTAGTTGTTTGAATTTAAACCTTAAATATTTTATTTCTAAAATTGTGCTGTACCTATAAATTATTATTTGTTGGCGGAGCGAGCGAGCGAAGCGTAGCTTATAACGGACACCAAATTACAAAATGTTGGTTGGTTGGTCCGTTGGTTGGTTGCAGATTTTTAGTCTGGGTGGAGCCCAAACAAAAGATCGGATTGGAATAAAATTTGGTACAACGCTTGATACCCTAATTAGTATTGCTGAGCCAAAATTTGGCCTAAATCGAACATTTATTACGAGAGAAATTACACATTTTCCAATTTATTTCTTACACTCACCATCGTAAATTTGGAGTCGTGAATAGTTATGGAATTCTGACGAAGCATACACCATGCTAATGGTAGTCAAGTGAACTTTAAAAAGCACGGCAAATTAAATTTTGGTTGCTTCTTTCTAGCTGATAACCTTTTTCGATAACTCAATGAAATAATAATATTTGATTGTCGCATTTTAACCACTACTGGAACATCGCAACCATAAAAAACAAAAGGATTCCGTTAACGATACACCTTAGCATCATTTGGAAAAAAAAGAATGCTTGAAGGGATTACCTTCAGCATGGCAACGAAACTAACATTTACACTAGCGAAGGGAATCCCAAATATGAAACCTAAATCATCGTATCACGGCGAAATGATACATATAAAACCAAACTGTGCATGAGACGATGTATTTGCACCACAGCACGAAACAACAACATGCATACGTCTAATAGTTTAAATATTTCTCGTTACCACGGCAACGTGTATAGTCCCGATGCCGTGACGCGTTAATGCCTAAGCCTAATCTCACTTACGAAATGCTACTTACGAAATAAAAATGACAACTAAAAATTAGGCATGAAAGCTACAAATTAGGCCTGAAGGCTAAAGTAGGCCTAAGAGCTAACACTTTTTGACCTGCAATATTGTGATCGTTGATAGATTATAATATGGTTTTCATATCTCTGTCGCTGTGCGTGATAGAGGTGTGCGCCTCAAGATTTTCGTGGTGGCGTTGTCAAGTATTAGACTAGTGGCAGCATTGCCATCGTGTTGAATCGTTTGAGTATTGTTAAAAACTATCGCTCTGATGATCGTTTGGCTTACTATTAAATGCTTTAGTATTAACATTTGTAATTTAAAGAAGGCACTTTGCACAGGAGTAATTATTGTTGTAAACAATGTCAGAATTATTAGCGGCGGCAGCCTCACCACCGTAACAAACGTGCCGTTTTATTTTTAGCCGGCGGCGATGGCTCACGTCTTTAGTGTCGGGGGGGGGGGGGGG
>JAHWFP010024791.1:0-18833 GCA_023313725.1 Lithobius niger
ACGCAAGAATGTCAAGAAGCTATAACCTCAAAACTTCAATGATCTTATAAAAAGTTAACAATAAATTATTGAAACAATCATGAAATCAGGGGAAAAAAGCCATTAAACTGTTAACACTGCTAACATTAAATTTGCAGTTAACACGAAACTGGTAAACTATATAGGAAGAAACGAGCTACACTAACAGGAAAATAGCAAGAAGTTGTCACAAAACCAGCAAGACCCTAATCAACATGAAACTAGAAAGAAACTTTCACCTGCTTCGTGTTAGCACCTGGCCGTGTCAGTATGGCTCAGCGGTAGGACCTCGACCTTTCGTTTCAAAGGTCGTGGGTTCGATTCCCCTGCTCAGGAAGACTGACATATAAGACATATAAGACTGACATATGTAAATAGGTTTGCATCTGTAGTTATTTGGCTAGTTCTCTACTAGCTTCTTGCTTAGCTTCCAGGAAGGATGAAATGCTGCCGACACAGAAGAGAATTTATTGAGTTGTACTGCCAAGCCAGAGATAATATCGAAATTAATTGGTAAAATCTCAACAAGTCTTGACAACATCCGATGCAAAGTTAATAAATGAGTTATTCAGTCATCATTTTAAACTTTCAAAAGGCTAAATTAGAACATTCGTCAAATGTACGTGTACGAAACCAACTTGAAACGAGCACGAAACTACTAAGACACCAATACGAAGCTGGCGAGAAACTCATATGAAAATGGCACGACCCTAACATGATACTTTCAAGAAACTGACACAAAACAAGGCAGGCCACCAACAGGAAACTTATCAAAACACTAACATGAAACTAGTAAGACACTAACGTGAAACTAGCAACTAATAGGAAACCAAATATACACCAACAAGAAATTAGCAAGAATTTAACATGAAACTAGCACTATACACCAACAAACAAGCAAGACATTAACACGAAACTACCAAGAAACTATACACATGAAAGCAACAAGGAACGTGAAAGAAATCATTGAGATTAGAGTGAAACCAGTAATAAATTCATAAGAAATTAGAGTTTAAGTAGGAAGAAACCTAACAAGAAACTATAGGCGATGCACTAATAGCACGAATCAAAAAATAATAATGATCAAAAAACCAAAACTGGTAAAAGGGCTGCTAATTTTCCACCAAAACAATGATATCCACTAAAACCAAGCAGGGTAGCAAGAACCTCAACGTTTCTGAAAAGTGTCTGCCTTATAAAGTAGTGATGTCTCACTGAACAAGGTACGCTATTTACAAAAAATGTCCCTGATCGTCACAAAATCAAGGTGCGAATTTTCGTAGGCCTTTTATCTTTTTGAAAGATTTCCCATCTTCGTCAGGCATATTGAGCATTGAACGCTTTTAACTTGGAGAAACAGGAAGTTGGTTTGAATTTTCCGCACGTGTTTGCGCTTCCGGTTGGTGACGAGGGATGAGATGGGGCGAGCAGTGGCTTCATTTGTGGTGCTTGGAAAGAGATAGGAGGAAGGAGTGCTTTCCACTTGCTATTCAATTGTTGTGTTAACTCTGCTGTAATAATCCGATTGACTTCGCAATGTGAGGCTTCTTTGTTGTTCATGAGAGATTTCTTGGCACTATGGAAGTGATGGATGGAGATGCTTTCCAAAGCTCGAAGATGGGGCTCAAACTGTGTGTCAGATTTCAGAAGCATTGTGGTGCTCTTCCGAGCAATTTCTTGATTTTTGGAGATGTGGTGAGCAGCAACTGCACTTCGCTTGGCGTTCCATTTCTCCACAGCCTTCATGTGTTCCCGAACTCGGGGGTGCTAATTGGACGTTTGGTTTCGCCCTCATAGATGGCGTTGCAGTCCGAGCATGGGATAGCATATACCACTGCCTTGGTCTACGGAATGCTGCAGAGAACCTCAGGGTCTCCGCCCCCCCCGCGGCCCCACTGCGGTGTCCGTGGTTAGGCGTAGTGCCTGGCAAGTTGGTGGGGTCTCGGGACGAACGTTCTTGCTCTGGGATCTAGCGTTGTATCGGTGGTTGATCCGTGTAGCTCCAGAGAAATCTCCTTTGGACCTAGCATAAGTTCTCGGAGGAAGGGGTGCAGCAGCAGCAGGAGGTTGTGACGGGCCGGCCTCTGGAGGTGGTGGAGGTGTCAGCGAAGGAGCTAGGGTCTGGGTCCGCTTCTTCATCGGCAGGGAACAGAGATTTCAGATTCGGGGGTTGTTTTAGCGTTAGCTTTTGCCGCACACTCAGTCGTAGCCATGGCACCAGAAGGAGAGAGGGACAGGTTTGCTAGGTAAACCCCATCGGAAATTCCTAGTTTCTTTTACATGCTGCAATCGACATGAGCATGAGATATCACAGGGCCCTTCTCTTCCCGAAAATGCCTGGGCTGCCTGAGGCCGAACTCGAACCCGGGACCTCTGGCACAGGAGATAGTCGTGCTAACCATCTGGACACCTTGCCCCACGATTCGGGGGGTTAGGTGAAAAAAAAAAACATCCGACACCTCCACGGAAGAGGATTCGCTTCACACGGTCCCCCTTGCTGGGCGAATAGGACACCACTTGGAAAGGCGCTGGGAACTGCATGGATCGTGGCTGGTTCTCTCGCCATCTCCTAGCGTAGGTGATGGATTTATTTATCAAGCGGGCAGGAAAGCCGAGATGGAGACATTTGTCCTTGACTTGGAGAAAGTGCTCGGTTGGACATGCGTTGGACATCGTCCGATACTTGATCCGTACCATGTCGTTATCAAGTGCAGCGAGGAATTAACATTTGGGATGCCCTGAGTGGAAAGGAATCATCCTATGCTCTGGGTGTGCTTGGTGTATGGTTCCCAGACAATTGAGTTACCTCGCCGACGGACCAGAACGCCTAGAAAAGGAGGGCAGCCCAGCCACGTTGCTCAACCTCCGACGTAAACTCAAGACAACTGCTCCAGTTGTTCGAGGTACTTGACGGTTCAAGACGGTCTTCAGAAACCACAGTGAAGGTGTCATCTATGTACCTAGTTCACACTCGAAGCTCGGGATGAGAGGACAAAGCGTGGGTATCCAGAATATGATGGGTGAACATGAATACCCCATGGGTGCCTTCGGTCTGTTGGAATAACTCATGGCAGAAACTCACAAAGATGTTCAACAGGAGTGTCTTGAGGATGCGTCTCTCCAAGCCCAAATTCTCTGTCATCAACATCGAGTTTACGGGCGGATTGCAAACATCTCCAGAATGAACTTGTGGCTAAGACTTGGGAACAACTCATGGACATCAAAGGATGTAAGACGGTTTCCAGGTTGGAGACGAAGCAGGCTGAGAATCTTCGTGAATTGGAGGGTATTGGATAGACGAAAAGTACCCCACAAATACTTCTTTAACCGAGGACTAAGGAACCAGCCAAACCGCTGAGCAGGGCCTCCCTTTGCGTAGGCGATGAGCCTGAGTGGAACTCCCTCCTTGTGGATTTTAACTTGGGCGCACAGCTGGAGGAGCTTCGAGTCAGGATAAGGCCGAAGTTCCTTGAATTTCAGGGATCAGGGCATCAGTGACAAGTTGGGCAATGCTCATGGTGAGGCTCTGGTAGAACTTGTTACCAAATTTATAGAGGACAGGAGTGTACAGTCCTGACTTTCAGAGTTCTTCCAGCACCTTGGAATCGTACTCAATTCTGTCCATGACGATGGTGGTGTTCGCCTTGTCAGCCCTTGTGACAACTATCTTTTCATTGTCTCATAGAGCTCGGAGCGCAAGAATCTGTGCAGGGGTCAAGTTGTCCTTCTGTCTAGTGCTGTTAGTCAGAGTTGCGAGGTGGAGTTCGCGAGCGACGGCCGGGGGGGCTTGGAAACGCTCTATCATCAGCCGATTGTCCGCAACCATGTTGGTTTCATGTTTGACGCGATCATACTTGAGCACTGGAATGAACTTAGGATCAAGGGAAAGAACCTCTTTCTCAGCATCGCTCTCAGGGTGTGCGAGGAGAGGTTGACAAGCCAGGGGTTTGTATCCGACCAGATCATCCTGGGAAAATTGTCAGTCGCTGAGGCAGGGTGCTCGTACAGAGGAGGGGCAGGAAGCGAAGCATGCTGGATGGCGCATAATTCGGCTTGCGTAATAGTTTGTACTGATGTAGAGTTGTGCACAGAGCTCAGTGCGACAGCAAAAGGTGGCAAGGAACTGGCAAGAGGGGAAAGACGGGAGAGGAGGGGTGTACGTGAGTGGAGGAGGGAGGAGGGGTGCATGTCAGATGAGGGGGGCAAGAGGGGTTGGTACAAGGAGTTCTTTGAGGTTGCTCAGAAGAAAATGAAGGTCCCGACAAGGGAGAAGTGGGAGGAGGGAGGTGGAGGGAGTAGGAGGTGGAGGGGATCAGAGGGAGGAGGGAGGACAACAGAGTTCAGCGGCCAGTCCCAGGTTGCCACTGGGCAATGACTGGACGAGTGCATCTGCACTGACATTGAGTTGGCCCGAGACGGAAGGAAGAGGTAACGAGATAACGAGCTCAGGAACACATGAAGGCTGTGGAGAAACGGAAAGCCAAGCTAAGTGTAGTTGCTGCTCACCACATCTCCAAAAATCACGAAATTTGCTTGGAAGAGCACCATAATGCTTTTGAAATCTGACGCAGTCTGAGCCCCGTCTTCGAGCTTTGGAAAGCATCTTCATCCATCACTTCCAGAGTGCCAAGAAATCTCTCATCAACAACGTCAAAAGGCGTTTAACGCTCGAGTGCCTGAGGAAGATGGGAAATCTTTCAAAACGATAAAAGGCCCACCCCGAAAATTCGCACCTTGATTTTGTGACGATCAAGGGACAGTTTTGGTAAGTAGCGTACCTTGTTCGTTGTGATTTCTGTGTTACCAAGTAAAACCATGAGCCTTTCGTCCTATAGTAGTGATGTCTACCTAACACCAGCAATAGCAGCAAAATACACTGAGTTTCTAAGAACTGTATGCATTGAAAAGTAGTGATATACACCAAACGCTATCAACAATAGAAAGAAACTTCAAGTTTCTATAAAAAGTGTATGCCATGCAAATCACTAATGTCCACTCAATTACAACAGCGGCAGTAAAAAAACCACACAAAAAATGTCTACCGTGAATAGTACTAGTGATATATACCCAAAACCAACAACGTTGTATGAAACACCAAGTTTCTCAAGCGTGTCTGCCGTGCAAGGTTATGTTATCCACCAAAACACGACAAGAGTCGCAAGAAACACCATGTTTCTCAAAAGTATCCTCCTTACAAATTACTGACATACACTCAAAACCATAATAATAGTTATTAGAACCACCAAAATTCTAAATAGTGTACGCCTTGCAAAGCAGTGATAAACACTCAAAACCAACAACAGAGCATGAAACAGCAGCTTTCTAAAATTGTCTACTTTCCAAAGTATCGATATGCACCCCAAACAGACGTAGTATGAGAACCATCAAATTTCTATATCCCCAACTGTTGTCACCACCTGGGTTCGTGGGAACAAACACATTTGGAGTCAGATCCATCGGCAGCTCAAAAAATGCGTGGGATTCTTTAAAGATGAAAAAAAAAATTACAGTAACTCATAAAATCAATGTATCAACAAGCACACTATACATTCCGTTTCCTCGTTCAATGTACGATTTTTTTTTCAAAAAAACTCATATTTCTTACTGTAACATAGAAGGTTCCTTATAATATTTTATGGGGGATTGTCATTATAGGTAATCGCTGTTGGGTGAAAGGCGAAAAACTGCTTTGCATCCAATTTCTACAAATTATATTTCTTTGCGCGTGTTTGGCATTAAGAGCACGGAACACAGAGATTGCAAACACATATGATAAAAAAAAACAATAAAACATTGCAAATTTAAAATCGTTTGTTTCATTGCCTTCTCATCAAAATCGAGATGCTTTCTCGTAACCACTTCCAAGGTTGTTTTCTTTTTTTTCCATAGTGACGATTACTGTAGAATAGCAAGTAATGGTAACAAATTGATAACATGCACGAAAATAACGAAGAAAAATTGTAAAGCTGTCTACTAACAAATTTGAAGATTCTAGGGACGTTTGGAATTGATGCCAGCAATATTTTCAGCAAGGATGTAAAGCAAAGCCAGAAAAGAACAGTCATGCCATCTTGGGAGAGAGAAAATTCTTGTCCTTGACAGTCCAAACGCCACATAACAACAGGAACACACCAATCAATGAGAAGTATTTATACGAACATATATACAAACATATTATGGCTAATTGTAGCGAACCGCGCCCATAAAGTCACGAAATAGGGGAGTTGGGGGGAATATGACAACTTCGTGGAATGGCGGGGGGGGGGGGGCACAATTTGTGACGTCGTATGATTAATTCTATTAAGCAGTATTTTTACTCTGTATTTTTTGTAGTATATAATATGTTTTGCATGCAACGTGTTCCTAATACCCTTCTCCAGTTGTAAAACACCCTAAATATTTATCTCAAAATCTTTCTTCCTCAATGACAAAGAGCCTAGGATGTAGACAATGTACATTATTTTCTCTCCTCCCCCGAAATGCTTTCAAAATATTGACAACTTCTAATCATATCCGATTGAAGGAATGGGAAACGACTTAAATCTCAAATACGTAAAAGTTATGAATAGGATGGTCATTCTATCTTATTCACTCGCAAAGAGTATGGCCTCTGTGAGAGACATTTTTTTTTGTTCGCCTTATTAACGAAACGATAAAAAAAAATTATTTTTTATCACATAAAGGTATGGATCAAACCTTTGATGGCCGTAAAATCACGAGGCGTTTCAACTTACCGGAAATCCGAATTTTTATGCGCTATAAAAATAACGAAAATGCGAGCGGAAATTATGGTATTGAGGACAAAAAATAATCTTTCACGGTAGATGAGTACATAAAAAAGACTGAAGTGAAAAAAAGTAATTTCCTGCGAAAGTTGAAAAGGTTATGGAAGTCTTAAGCAATAAAGAGTTTTAATACAGGTTTTGTTAATTGGTTTCGTTCTTTTTAACTTTGTTTTCGTTTTCTTTCGTTTTGGTTTCGTTATGTTTCGAATTGCTTTAGTTTCTTTGCATTTTGGTTCAGTTTCTTTTCATTTTGCTTTCGTTTCTTTTCACTTTGCTTTAGTTTAGAGGTGATTTTACCAATCTGATAGTTGAAGTAAATTAAACGGAGAATACTAAATGTAATTTACGGTAAATAAATTAAGATGTAGGTTGAAAAATGTATAAATTAATGATTTACTGTATAGAGTAATAATACCAGTAATATCCAATGGCTACTGCTAAAATTAAGTTAAACGACATATTTAAAAAGCATTGTGGTGAGAATCATCACTGCATTTTTTGTCGGTAATATGTTCCGAGCACAGCACTTAATTTATTTTTCTTTAAGTTATTTATTTGTAATAATTCAAGAATTTCTGTTACGACGCTCCAAGAAAATAACTGAAAACGAAACTAAAGGCCCGGTACTGTCGTACAGGGAAGCTTCATTCCAGCCGCGATGAAGGGTAGGTAACGGGAAAATACGGGGCCGCACACAAATTACATCTCTCAAATTTCGCCCTTTTTAAGTCACCTCCAGTTCCAGTTCCAGATAAGCGTTGTAACCAACGTATAAATTTCGATCTCCTACGTGATCTTTTGGGCAATTTCGATTGGGTGGATGAGTTGGTAGGCTACCCAACTGTTGACGAAGCTTGGGAACACTTTTTGTTTATTATTCGTGAGTGCACTATTGACTGCACCAAAACTTTAAAACATAAAATAAAAAATGGTACGGTAAATAGCAAAAAACTAACCAAGCTAAAAAAGAAAAAACTTGATGCATGGCACTGCCTTTGCACAAATAAAACGTCTGAAAACCGAGCATTTTATTCTGAATGCAAAAAAGCATATTCGAACTACGTTAAAGATTTGGAATATATCCAAGAGTCAAAAATCTTGAAGGAGGGGAACCTTTCTGCCCTCTTTCGGTTTTATCGCCACAAAACTCACTCTGTACGCTCTATTCCTCCGCTAGATGTTGGGGGCATCCTTGCCACATGCCCTTTTGCTAAAGCTGAAGCGCTCAATGCAGAATTTTCTAAAAATGGAGTTATGGATGATAACTTGAGTCCATCACGACAGTGTAGGAATCAATCGCGTAAAGTTAATAAATGTTCGGATATATTGTTCTCGATTACCGACATTAGAATTGCCCTGTCCCAAATGAAACCTAGCCACTCGATTGGGCCGGATGGCTTTTCCGCATTTTTCTACAGACAGATTGGCGAACAGATAATATGGGCGCTACAATTCCTGTTTTCTTTTTCATTCTCCACTGGCAAACTTCCAGCAACTTGGAAAACAGCAATTGTGGTTCCTATCTTTAAAAAGAGAAATCCTACAAACCCTGAAAACTACCGACCCATTTCTTTAACAGCAGTGCCTTGCAAGTTAATGGAAGCAATTATACGAACGAAAATGATGCAACACATCAATACACATAATATTATCCTTAACGACCAATTTGGTTTCCTCCCTGGTCGGTCGGCGGTGCACCAACTGCTTATTGCACTCGACAAATGGTCTGATGCCCTAGATCATGGAATCCAAACGGACATCATACTTTTTGATTTTAAAAAGGCTTTCGAATCTGTAGTACATTCAAAATTAATCTTTAAACTAAAAGAATACGGTTTTGACGACAAATTGCTTTTTTGGATCCAGGCTTTCATCACTGGTAGAACTCAACGCGTGATAATTGAACAAATACTCTCGGAAGCTACAGCAGTTGTCAGTGGTGTCCCACAGGGATCCGTCCTTGGACCATTGTTATTTGTCCTTTTCTTAAATGATTTAACTTGCCCTGAATCCTCAGTCTCCCAAGAAAAATTTGCAGATGATTTGAAACTACATGCACCAGTCGTTACTGTTGATGACTGTTTTAAAATACAAAAGAGCATTGACTCAATCTTTGACTGGTCTACAAATTGGCAGCTTTCCCTTTCACTTGAAAAATGTCAAAGCTTCTCATTAGGAACTGTGATAGTACCCTTTAATTATTGCCTTGAAAATACAAATCTTAAAGCTGCTTCAAATTGTTTCAAGGATCTTGGTGTTTGGTTTCAGGCTGACCTGAAATTCACCACGCATTGTAATTATATTGTGTCTTTGGCAAATCGTCGGGCTGCAATCGTCCAGCGGTGCTTTGTGTCGGGGAATTCCGACACAAAACTTTGGGCTTATAAGGTCTACGTACGCCCACTACTGGAGTACGCTAGCCATGTCTGGTCGCCACGATTGTTGAAGGATATTGACAAAATCGAATCGGTCCAGAGGAGATTTACAAAACATTTACCTGGGCTTAGTAAGAAACAATATCAACAGCGCCTAAGTGCTTTAAACTTAGACACTCTAGAATGTCGACGCCTGAAGGCCGACTTAATCCTTACATATAAAATTATACATTGTTTGCTACCAATTGATCTACCTTTTTTCGATGTTTGCACTCACCCCAGAACTCAAGGAAACCATCTGAGGATAATTAACCAGGGGTTTAACTTGAACTGTAGGAGATCCTTCTTCGCTCTAAGAGTGATCGCTGCGTGGAATTCGTTGAGCGACGATATTGTCTCGGCCCCATCGGTTTACATTTTTCGGAAACTACTAAACAAGTGCGATCTGAAGGCGCACCTACTTCGTCCGGAAAACTGTCCGTAACATTTTATTAAAATTTTAAACACATAAATCTTAAACTTGACGAGCATACTCTGCATATGAAAACGTATAAAATAAGTGGATGATTTTAAAGTTTTTAAATATATATTTTTTTAAACCTTGGTGTGCTGTTAGTGGTTCTCCCAGGATCCTTGCATTTCCATTTTGCTTTTTAGCTGGAGTAAATAAACATTATTATTATTATTATTATTATTATTAGTATACTCTATACAGTAAATCATTAATTTATACGTTTTTCAACCTACATCTTAATTTATTTACTGTAAATTACATTTAGTATTCTCCGTTTAATTTGCTTCAACGATCAGATTGGTAAAATCACCTCTAAACTAAAGCAAAGTGAAAAGAAACGAAAGCAAAATGAAAAGAAACTAAACCAAAATGCAACGAAACTAAAGCAATTCGAAACATAACGAAACCAAAATGAAAGAAAACGAAAGCAAAGTAAAAAAGAACGAAACCAATTAAAAAAATCTGTAAGAACGAACGATAGGTAAAAAAAAATACACGCGTGCATTCCTCTCAGATGATTCAATTTTCATTTTTATTTTTTACGTTTTGAATTTCATTCCGATTGGGGCCCATCATTCTTCCAGGCGTTTATGATGTGAATGTCGTTTTGAAGCTTGGTTTCTATGTCAACCACGCTTCTATAGGCTAGCAGCGAGGTCGGTACGGTACGATTGCTCCTTTTCATTGAAGGCCGCCATTGCCAACTTATTCCGTCTGCGCATGCGCTGATTTTGGCTGCTCTTTGAAACCAGCATGGCTGCCGTTCTCGATCCCATGAATCGACTAATCTCTGGACTATAACAAACTAGTGAATAAAGTGCATAAAGTACCGTGAGGAACTCTTTATGTATTCATGATTTTTCTTGACTTTGGGCAATTTTGTCTGTATTTTGACTTTCCTTGCACTTGATGCAATTTTAAAGTGTTTGTTCTTGATCCTTGCATCCTGAAAATGAGCTACTATCTGCTCGTAATGTCGAGTGAAGTCTTTTAACTTCTACATTTTTTGGCTTGTTTAGTTATTATTATAAATTATATTGCCCTTGCAGATGATACTATACGGTATCGTGTGCTATAAAAACGTATTTAAATTATCAGCTGTTATTGATCTGGCATGATCTTTTATTTCTCTTGAAATGATGTTTTTTTTTTTGCTGCCGAACAAAAAGTAAATCGAGAAGTACTGCTTGCATTATCCTTTAATCCTTTTCTGCAGCTGAAGGGCGATTAGCAGTGCAAATCCCAGTCGTAGCCAGCTAGCTGCCATAATTCGCTAATTCTCTGACGTATTACGGCGTCTTTAATCACGTGATAAATCGCAACATTTTGTTTTTGCTATTTTTTATGCCTTTATTCGTGGGTGTCATTTTTTTTGGGGGCTCGTCGAGTGTTGTTTCAAGGGGTCATTTACGAAGAAAACGTACAGTGAATGGAATTACGTCGACCTTAAACAACGACACGCAAAAATTTGGCATCATGCCTCCTCCAAGCTTACGGAGGACCCCGGCGATAGTTGCAACTTCTAATACTGCTTTTTGCCCGTGGTGCATAGTACGCAAAACATTAGCAGAGGCATTAGTGTCCACAACTACCCACCAGAGCTCGGCATAGGCTTGGAAAAGGCAAGATCATATCTAGTCAACTTTCTAATCTCTGTAGAAGCTCAAGTGCTCTAGCAATCAATACAAAGTGCATTAAGATTAGAATGGAAAATTGAAAAGACATTCCTCTAAAAGTTTGAAATATAGGTATGGAAAATCTTTGCGGATTATGTTTGCTAACCCTTTAAAGTGTAATAATCTTGAAGAATGCAGTAGCAGTAAAATGGAATTCTACAGTAGGGTGGGGTGAAGAAATAAAATTTTTGAAATTCGAAATGTCATAGTGCGAAAAAGTTGCCTTTTAGCTTCACAACCATACGCAAAAAAAGTCATCACTTAATCTGAGGGCGCTTCTTCGGTTGCCACAAGAGCCTTGAAGTTTAACATTGCACGTCAATGGCCAGAACGGTGGAAAAAGGCATAAATGATTTAAAACTTAATTTTAATACCATTTCATTTGATAATCTCAGAAACCATAAAAGGGAACCACAATTTCAAGGATTTTTATGTTTTTTATGTTTATGTTTACTATTTTTTATTTTTATTTTTATTATTTTTATGTTCATGATTTTTATGGTTTTTTTTAGAATAGTAAGAATTAAGTTACAGGCCAAAATAGGCTGGAGGCATGATGCTATTTTGGCATATCCCTGATGTTAAATTACACCCATAGTTTTAAAGAAAAGTTAAGTTCCTTTTAATTACAGTATTGTTTACATGGTTTCTCAGATTATCAAATGAGATAATATTACAATTTTAAATTTAAACCAGTCAGATTATCGTTTTTGCCTTTTTTGCCGTTCTTTCATTTACATACAATGTTAAACCCTTATGGCAACCCAAGACGTCACCTCACATTTTTTATGTTGCAATGCTAAAATGCAACTTTTCCGTATTATGGCATTTTGAATTTAGAAAGTTTTATTTTTTTCAGCCCACTCCACCAAATTCCGCAGGTTTACGAGGGCTTTTCCAGTTTTAAATGCCTGCCAAAATTCTTTCTTTTGGCCGTGTTTTATACCATTCTAATTCAGTCATCTCAGAATTAACGCTTGGATTTGTATAGCCGTACCAACAAATTGTACGGCCCACACATTGATAGATTGATTAAACTCTGGAAGAAAACTTTCTAATGGTGTGCTTATAGTCTTTAGAAAAGCACTCGAAATCCCATAGTAGGTTCCACATCATTTTGAAAACGTTTTTTTTCTTTCACTTTTAACAAGAATAGAGAGTTTTAGGCCTTATTGCGAATCTTGCGATGACTGCGATTGGTGATGTTGCAATTTGAATTTTATGTCCGTCGCTAAAAAGTTCATGTTTCATTTTGAATATTTGCTCTACTAGTTTAGTTTTTCGTCCCTAGCGGGCATAGTGATGTTCACGTTGTCTCAACACGTTGTTTGTTAGCCAATGGCAATGTTCGTGCTTTGTGAAGGTGAGGTTTGCGCATGTGCACAAGTTTTAATGTACAGGTTTTAAACTAAATTAAAAAAAAAAGGACTTGGGGTCCAACTCGCAAGCTGAATACCGTCTCTTCTCACCCTTTTTCAGGTTTAAGATGATACTCCAGAATTTGGGGCACTAAGCCTTTTCCAAGTTTAAACCTTTTTTTTTTCAGGCTTGTCATGTTTTTTACATGCCTTTTTAGGCCTATTCAATTTTCAAGGATTTTTAATATAACAGCTAGGTTACATTTTCTATTTCCCACATGGTTTCTTCTCAAGGATTTATACTTAAGATAGCTTCAACTTAACAGTCTGGTATCTTGGAACCCTGCGTCTATAGGGATTAATCATGTAGCCTGCATTATTGCGTTGATGTTGATCACACATATATAGGCAGTTGCGGACATCTCTGCATAGCACTGGAGAATGAAGACCTGGAGGAGTGGTAAATAGGTAACCTCAGGAGTTACCTATCTTTTTAAGATTGTTCTATAAGTTGTGACCCTAAAAGCACAAACTTTCGATAAGAGCTTCCCTGACTTTGTTAGGTTTCCAACTCTCTCCCACAAGGACCAGAACGCTTGTGTTCGTTTTATTTTTAGCATCAAAATGTAATAGTGTCAGAGAAAACATGAAAGAGCTTAAAAGAATTTCCATGGAAAAACATAAGAGCTTTTACATTCACTTGTGATGGTGTGTAAAACGTTTAAAGTTAAAGAACCTTCCGATTCGTTTGAACTTTTTAACTCTAGCTATTGAGACTCACAATTTTCCCACCTGACTCAGCTAGAGTTTCACTTTCATCCCTCCCCGATGTCGAACTAATAATAAATACTAACCATCCTTTTTTACTCAGAATATTTATTAAATTAGGCAGGCAATTTTATGTGTCTTATCTAACATGTTTTTAGTGACCAAGGTTCAAAGGCTAAAATGGACCGAAAATCTTAATAAAGCCAGCTTTTTTTATGATCTTCGTAGGTGCCTCACTCTCGGAAAGTGAACTCAACTGAGTTTTCATCCCCACAACCTACAATTCCTGTTTAAATGGAATGATCTGCCTGCAAAAATCAATATCGTAATTGTTCTGTTCAAGCATTTCTTTACCAACGTTTCTTAAATTCCTAGTGCGGTGACACCCCCCCCCCCCACCCTCTCCTCCCTCTTTTGTGCACTTTTTATTTATTTTTTTTTAATGATTAGCGTTACATAATTGTATTTTGCTTTTTTTTTTGCTGTTGTTTGTGTGTGTGGTTTTATTTTGTTGCTGGGTTAAGTGTAAGATGGAGCTTTCTAGTCGAAACCTTGCCCTTTGTAAACGTTTTTTGGCGATACCATTTTCTTATTTAATTTTTATTGTATTTTGTGGATAAAATAAAATTTATTATTGTTATTATTAAGTTAATTTTCGATTAGGCCTAATTAGCTCATTGAATCTTGCAGGGAAGCGTTGCACTACAAGTAGCGGAGCTTTTTTGTCGGGTTCGTACACCTTTGAGTGGAGTGAAGGTTCGTAGCATGGACTGTTTGTTTTATCGTTATAACTTTTTGGGTGTAACTGTAGCTTATCTGGTAATAAGCTACAGTTATACTCAAAGTTATAATGCTAAAAAAAATAGCCCATGTTACGAACGTTCACTCCGCTAAAAGGTGTACAAGTCCGAGGAAAAGGTCAGCTACCTGTAGATAGTAGGCCACGTTTAATGCCAGTAAATATTGCCAATAATGTTAGTCTAACACAGAGTGAAGGATGCAGCGTGTTTTTTTTTCAGGAGACTTATAATTAATCGTTGCGTGTTTTCTTTCCTCCAATTTACTGAGTACCGGTGCGTTTCTTTTCCATCTAGCAATTTAGCGAAACAAGAGTATGGTTCGCGATTAACGTCAAACGGCTAGTCGATAAACAGAATTGAGTTTGTAAAAATTGCCTAATACTGACGTTGACTTTACACCATACTCGTATTTCGCTAAATTGCTAGATGGAAAAGAAACGCACGGTACCAGTGGACGAATGGGTCACAAGTCGCTGTTTTTGTTTCGGTCATTGCAGGTCAATTAGCTGAACTCAGTTTTTGACTGGGACACGCACTGATCGATCCTGAACGACCCACTGATAATTCATTGACCCAGAATGACCCAGTAACTCGGACTATAACCCAACATCATAAACCCGAATTCAGTGCATAATTTAAGAAAATGTAAATAGTCAACTCCATCGTAACATCCACGGACTGCAGCTAAAGCTAGCGTGTTGTCATTTTGCCGAGAATTGAACCTGGGTCTTCAAAGATTAGATATCGACATGTAATCGGAAGACTACCGAGTTCGACTCCCAACCGTATGAAACCACGTGATTATTTTTTGGTCTAGATTCTGTTATAGTTCCTCAGATTCTGTTCCTCAGATTCTGTTCCTCAGATTCTGTTCCTCAGATTCTGTTCCTCAGATTCTGTTATAGTCCCCGGCTATGAAACCTATCATGTCTGCAGCTTCGTTTCTATCAGTACAAACCATGTTAATAAGCATAGTGTTAATGTATTAATATGTGTTAAAAAAGATTTTTTTTTGTCTCTGTGATTATTGTACTATACACTGGAATTACCTACAGTATGAAACAGTAACTTTTTTATAGAATGAATAAACCGTTATTTTTTTTCAAATTTAAATTGAATGTGAACGAAAAGTTTACAAGTGTGCACTTTAATGACAAGTGTGCCAATCCAGTCACGGTTAGTTTCGTTTTTGGTTCTGTAATTCTGGATCAGTTCAAGCCAGTGGGTCATATTGAGCCAGTTGATGCGATTCACTGACACTTAGATGACGGACGTTTAGGTGACGGAAACTTTGGCGAGAAAAAGAACATTTTGCCGCCCCCCAGCCAGGCTGGCTAAAAATGGTTTCTTTTTGCCTAAAAGATACTTAACCTGGTAATTTAGCATTACATTCCTCGAATGTGATGTTCCCCTGGAGGTTTCTTCCGGTGTGTAGACGCCTACTTGCACATCCCACCGCGCATGCGCAGCGTGGTCCTTTCTTATAAAAGCAATAGCGTGGACGCTTTCGGCCTTCATTTTACTCTCAATGTGTCAGGCGGTGACTCGAGAGGGGAGGCAGGGTGGGAGTAAGGTTAAGTATGTTTTAGGCAAAAAGAAACCATTTTTAGCCGGCCTGGCTGGGGGCCGGCAGAATGTTCTTTCTTTATTGCCAAAACAACTTAACCTGGTAATTTAGCATTACCAGTAGACCTCGTCAAAGCAGGTGGCGGGCACCACCCCGGGATGCAAGCAGGCTGTCCCCCAAAAAGTTGATGAAAACTTCGCACTTTGTTCAGAACCGGCGATGAACGTCGAAGTTTGGTCTCATACCCTCTTCTCCGGTTGGCATGCTTCCATCATGAATGGCTAGCTTCCATTGTGGTTGTCTTGCTTCTGCTTTGCTCTGAGTGCTTAAGGGGGATTGACTACTGTACAGGCTGGGACGATGGGTTCCAGCCGGTGTAGTCTGTTTACTTTTCGACCTCTTCGTCTGGTTGTGTGAGGCGGGTCGATGGATTCCCTCAAAATGCTGGTGTGCGAATTACTTTAGTCGGTGGTTGACTCTGTGGGGTTTGCCCTGATTGTAAAGAGTTACTGGGTTGGTCATTCAACTCCTGTGTGGTTCCCTTGCTGTGAGGATTCCGTTTGAGTGTGAGACAGTGAGGACAAGAAGATGGATCCTTTCTCCTTGTCTGTTGTTGTTTTTGTTTTTTTTTAAAGAGTATGTGGAGAGAGCTGTCTTGAGAAAACTTGTGTCAGACGTGAGGTGGATGGGGCTGATCCCTTACGGATGCATGGTGGCGTGGTGGGCCGGGGAGTTGCGAGCGATACGAGGCCATTGAGTCGTTCGGCTGGAGGAAGGTGATGCACAGCCGTCAGACGGGCGTGCGACGTTGTGGAGTCGGGCGAAAGGGCATGACTGGGCCCGTTCGTGTGAGAGTTATGTGGGAAGGCTTAAACGATGGAAGCCGAACATAAGCCACGGTTAAGGAAGTGGTGGCCGCAAGTTGGGACAGTTGGCAGGGCAAATGACACAAGCGGACGTGGAGTGCATTAAACGGGATGATAGACGATGGTTGGACGGTCGACCGGAATCCTGCGAAAGAGATAACGGGCGCTAAGCACCAGCAGGCGGCAGTGCAACGACGTGTTGTGGGTGCGGGAGCTCCTCGTGTAGCCGGTGTATAGCCGGCCTACAAGGCGGCCGTTGACGTGAGAGTTTGACAGGCTCGTCGCCTGACGACACAAACGACGTGGTGTGCACCGAGCTAGACGACAGAGAGATGGTTGGACGACTGGGATAGGTGCAGCGGGACGTCGGGCGGTATGGGCCGGCTAGAGGCTGCCAAGAGTTGAATTTGGTGGAGCTGAGGCTTCCCGAGGATGTGGGAGGCCGGACGACAAGAACACCGTGTGCTGGGTGAGTGGTGATGATGGCGCTAAGAAACTTGGGCGAATGTCACCAGGGAAGATGGGGGGGTCCGAGCGGGGCCGATTTAGATCCGTCGGAATGACGTGGACGTCAGAATTGGTAGTTGATGCCAGACTCGGGCGCCGGGGGAATGTCGGTCGTGCGATAGGGTGCAAGGCTACCGTAGGGTTTGTCGTCTTTATCTGGGTCAGAGAGCGAGGAGATGATGATGCGGCATAGACTTGGCAGCTGCTGTGTAGCGTCAGAGTAGGCGAAGTGTCGTCGGGGACGACATAGGGTTGTCATCTGAGAAGGGATTCGGAATCATCAGCAGACGTGTGAGTTGAGGTGGTCTGTCGTGAGGAGGACATGGCTTCGACGGGACACGGCGGGCGACGAGTGGTTGTTGTCCGTGGCAGACTAGGAATGACAGTTGAAGAGACACCGCTCATGAGATGGTAGACAACGAGAGGAAGGCCAAGTGAAGGAACGACAGGAGAAATGGATAGTAGAAGTGTCGTCAAGACCATCTTGCCGTGAAGAGGGCCGTAAGAGTGCGGGAAAGGGAATGTCGGTTCGGGTGTGGAGCGATCCCGGGAAACAACCGGAGGGAGCCAAGACGGCTTCATTTCCCTTGATGAGATAGGCCAGGCTTTAGGTGGACGATGCAGCCGTCATCGATGGTGGTTGTGGCAAGGGGACGACAAGATGTCAATGGTTTCTGGTGTGACACTCACCTCAAAACACGAGCTTAGTCATGAATGAGGCGGGCATCGGGGTGGACAGCAACTGTAGACTTGATTTACGTTTAAAACGTGGGGTGAGCCATGGTCGAACCAGCAGCAAGAGATGGAGACGCCTTACGACTTGATTCTTCACTCAGGACGTGGGTTTTAATTAGCCACGCTGAGACGAGTAGCAGTTTGGACAGCAGCCGGTGACTTGAATTTTACTTGAGACACGGGATCAGCTATGGACGAGACAAGTAGTAGGAAATGTAGATGGCTTCCAACTTGACTCTTCACTCAAAGCGTGGGTTTTAGGCCACGGATGGGACGAGCAGCAGTGTGGGCAGCAACTGAAGTCTTGATTTTAGCTCGGGACGTGGGGTCAGCCACAGTCGAGACAAGCAGAGTGCAAACGGCTTCCGTCTTGGTTCACTCAAAACGTGGGATCAGGCCAAGAATGAGACGAACAGCAGTGGACAGCGACTGTTGCCTTGATTTTCACTCGAGACGTGGGGCCAGTCACGGTTGAGACGAGCAGCAGGAGGTGCAAACGGCTTCCGTCTTGGTCCACTCAAAACGTGGGTTCTAGCCACGAGTGAGACGAGCAGCAGTAGTCAGCAACAGGTGACTTGATTTTCACTCGAGACATGGGGTTAGCCACGGTCGAGACAAGCAGCAAGAGGTGCAAACGGCTTCCGTCTTGGTTCACTCAGACGTGGGTTTTAGCCACGAGTGAGACAAGCAGTAGTAGACAGCAACAGACGACTTGAATTTCACTCGAGACGTGGGGTTAGCCACGGTCGAGACAAGCAGCAAGAGGTGCGAACGGCTTCCGTCTTGGTTCACTCTGACGTGGGTTCTAGCCACGAGTGAGACAAGCAGTAGTAGACAGCAACAGGCGACTTGAATTTCACTCGA
>JAHWFP010024793.1:0-18887 GCA_023313725.1 Lithobius niger
CTTAAAAGGAGCAAACCATTTAGGGTAGTAATCCCGGGTTTTCTCATTGGCATCATCCAGTGACGCCAAGTGATGCAAAAATAGTCAAGGAATGCCGCTGCCGAAATAACGCATTTAAACGGCTTCGCTCCACAACGGCTTTAGTTTTGAAGAATAATTTTAGTTCAAAACGAAAAAGTGTGCTACATCAACTATGCTTCAACTGTTGTCACCAGAATAGAATTGAACTCGTTCATTAAAACTTGTCCCATACATAGTAAAACAGCACTGCACACGTAACATTTAGGTGGACTCATCCCGTATGAGCGACGATCGGCCAAGTCCAATCCAACGGCTCTCGATTAAACAAAACCTTTGTTTTCTAACAACCAGTTAACCCCAAAGTGCAAGTGCTAGTGACCCAAAGCATTGTTTTGGATTTTGTTGGGGGGGGGGGACCAATTAGCTGTGAACACTGCAGCAATAAAAAGAGAAGTAGAAATAAAGCAGCAGACACTCTGCATTTAAACGGCTTCTCCCCAGACTAAGTTCATTAACTGTAAACAAAAAACGTACCATGCTTCGCACTAAAAAGGCTTCTCACTAGAATGTATTTCAGAGTTCTCAATAAAACTCCTTCACGAAGAGGCAGCAACACACATTTTACATTTAAAATGCCTTTCTCCGAAAGGTAAACAAACAAGATGGCCGCCTCCCACAAGAAAGTCTCAAAATTTAAATCGTGTGTAAAAAGGTTCACAGACCACCCAGAAACGTCAAATCACTGTAGAAGTGACCACTGGATGTTAATACAGTCTACCTCGTAGTCCATTTAGCCCACCATGGCCCTGGAACCACCGAAGTAACGTAATTTTTGGCTCGGCACTCGACGCTATCAAACTCGACGCTACTCGACGCTACCAATAAGCTTTGATCTTTGTGGATGTCAAATTGAAACACACTGATGCCTAAGTGTAAAATTGCCGGGCTTTTTATTACTTAGAACAGTTCTCGAGGGAACTAAGGGAGGTTGATCTTTTTGTACTTGGAAAACTTAGAAACATAACTGTGGACGGTTGATCATGTAGAAACATACTGTCAGATAGACTTTAATCAGTTGCGGCTGTCAAGTCTTGCGGGTGTCTCCGGGAGCACCCATGATTTACCTTTTCTAAATGTGAAAATTTAATTGTTTACTCAAACACAAGTGTTGTTTGTTTGATTTTGTGAAATACTAAGTGTATATTCAAACTTGTTGCTTTTAAATCAATGGTATTCAAAAGCTTTCAGAAGCAAACGTAATGTAAAGTGTCTTTTTCATTCTCTGTCGCAACAATAAAACCAGGAGTTTTAAGCTTCAGTCGTTTGCTAGACTTGATTAATTGTATTTTAGTGTAAAATTAAATATGTAGCCCATCTTTAGATTTTAGCTAATTAAACAGTTAAATCCACCGTTGGTGGCAGCGATACCAATAGTTTAAGGTTAGGCCCCTTTAATTAGGACCGGCGCTTCATCCCCCATGCTGGGACGGTGTCCATGCTGTGTTGAATAACGTAAAAAGTCGTCATTAACACCGATTAACCTCAAGCTGCAACTCCACGTACACCAGGGAAACCGGGGGCGTTACAACCACCTAAGCCGTCGTAGCGTCCGCCGTTACAACTGGTGGCAGCGGTGGGATGAACAGGTGCTGTTCCCGTCAAGCGTTTTCCCCCCTGCCATGCTACATGCCTAGAAGGATGCAAGCCACTTCCAACTAGATGTCTGTGGTCCAGCCAAACATGGCCATGAAGCAGATACCTGTGACTAAGTTACAAAAAGTCACGAAGCAGAAGTCGTACTAAAGTCAAAAATAGTACAACCCCCGCCGGAGCTCCAACCACTGCCGGCACCCGGAAGCAACAGCTGCCGCTTCCAGTAGATGTCCTCAAGCCGAGAGCCGTCTCAACCCCAACCGATGCTGTAGGAGAAGAGACCCGCGAGGGAAATTGCGCTCCGTACAGCCAAGCAGAGGATTTTGCGTGCAACGCCGAGATCCAGTGGATTTGACCGCCCATCAGTGCCGATCGACTCCCGTGAAAATCAGTACCGAACTTCCCGTACTACGGTGGAACGGAAGGACCGACTGACCGTACAGCGATTGTACAATTGGGTAAGTGTACATGAGATATGCTTAGAAGCCGCCAAGCCGAGTGTTGTAGTTGAGGGTATTAATACCATTTAGCTATTCATATACCAGAGTGCTGGGGGTTTTGAAAGTGTATTTTTTATGTGCAATCTTACTGGATTTGGGAGAGAAGTTTTTTTTATTAATTCGCTCTGCTCAAAAGTAACGTTAAATTTTAAGCGGCTGCTTTTAATTTTTGTTTCATTTATAAAAGCTTTATTTTGAAACCACGTTAACCACTAAGACTCAAAATGTCCGAAATAGAAGAATTAGACGAAATCATTCGTGATATCACAAACAAGGACTTAAAGAAGGCCTGTTTGAACTTGGCTTCACAGTAAGTGAATCCCGAGCTGAATCGCAGAAAATATTACGATCAGCCATCGAAGATGGTAAATTGGACTTAACCAAACTTTCCGATGCACTAGCTAACGCTATTGAAAGGAGAGAAGCCGCTATTTTTGCAAAAAAAGAATTAGCTGCTAAAGAAAATGAACTGTTTTTAAAAGCAGAAGAACTTAAATTAAGAGCACTTGAAGTAGCAGACGCTGAGAAAAAACGTGCTGTTGACTTAGTTGAGGCCGACCGTCGTCGCACTCATGAACTAGCCTTAAGGGACCAAGATGCCCAAATTAAAGACCGTGCCAGTGCTATGGAATTAGCTAAACTGGACAAGCAGCTCGAATTAGCGAAGCTAAATGCTGCTACGTTAAATCTTAACCCTGCTCCTAGTGGAGCTCAGGGCGCTCCCCCACCTCCCCCAAATCCAGTTACAAAACATGGTAAAGTGGCCGACATAGTTCGGTTAGTAAATAGGTGGACGCCCAACACTGATATTAACAGTTTTCTTAAGATTTTCGAAAGAACTTTAACTAGTCAAAAGATTCCTAAAGACCAATGGGTCACGGCATTACAACCCCTCGTCGGTGAGGTTTTTATTAAAGTTTGTGATCAGCTAACAGACGCTGAAATGCAGGATTATGAAATAGTCAAAAGTAAACTGCTTGCCCGTTTTGTACAGACTAAAGAGTCTTTACAAACTCAATTTCGTTCTCTCGAAAAAGCCACCGAAATGCAATTCCAGGATTATGCATTTGAGTTAGAAACTCTTTTCACTCGTTGGGTTACTTTGGCTAAAGTTAACCGTGACTACGACAAACTTGTCAACCTAGTGTTATTGGAACAATTTTATAAATCATGTCCAATGCATCTCAGGAAATGGATCCCTGATCAAGTTAAATTAGGGACTCTGGCCGAAGCGGCCCAGTTGTGTGACGAATTCACCACACGTAATAAGCAGATCACCACCGACGCTGCTTCTCGACCTGTTAAAGCAACTCCAGTAGCAGCTACGACAGCACAAGGTTCTAAACCTTCCAACCGTCATCGTGGTAACTCAAATCGTAACCACAGTCAGGCGGCTAAACCGGCTGGTACCGCCGAGGTGAAAACTGACCCCCCTAGTAGGACTTCAGCCACCAACACTTACTCAAACCGTGAGTTCGACAAACCCCGTCTCATAGGCGATGGCACGTGTTTTTATTGTAAAAAAATTGGACACAGACGCCAAGATTGTCGTGTTCGTATGGCTGACGAAAAAGCAGCCACAGCGGACTGTAATTTTATCAGTCATGCCCCACCGGAAGTTGTTTTGTTCAAACACATTCACGAATGGTCCGTGAACGGCCAAAAATGCCTTGTCTTACGTGACACAGTTTCCACGCACGATGTAATCGCTCGTGAACTCGTAAAACCCGACCAGTTTACTGGCGAGTACACGCATTGTCATAATGCTTTAACTGCTAAGACTACCGCTCATGCTATAGCCTTAATTGAGGTTCAGACCCCCTACGGAGCAATCCAAACAGAAGCTCTCGTATCGGATCACGTTGGCCCGCATTTCAGTATGTTGCTCGGAGTGCCGTCTCAAAATGTGTTGGAGGAAAAAGGACTTGTTTCCCTCCCCACTTACATGAATGCAGTCACTCGTGCACAGGCACGCGCTGCCGATCAGCTCCCTCTCTTACGCCCTAATTACCGTGAGAACCCCGCTGATAGCGAGGAGTCAGATAACGACTCGATTGAGGTTACTCCAAGAGCAGAGACATAAGGTTTTGTCGACCCCAAACAAGAAGTTTTGGACGAGGCTATTTTAGGTCCTCAAACTGAGCAGTTTACACAGCTCCTCAACATTGACAAACCCGAGTTTTTAAAACTCCAGCGTGAATGCCCAACTCTACAAGTATGTTGGAAGTATGCTGAGCTGCCAGAAAGCCGGCAGGACGAAAACAAGCTGTTTTTCGTTGACAACGATTTGCTTTTTCGCAAACCTTTTCGACCTGAGGGAAGGCCACTAATAAACAGGCAATAGTAGACGCCCTCCTCGGCATCTTTTCGAGGTTAGGCTTCCCCTCCGAATTACAGTCCGACCTGGGCTCAGTTTTCGTGAGTGAACTCACCACTCTATTCCTTGAAAAGTGTGGAATTAAATGTGTTAATTCAAGCGTGAATCATCCACAGTCCAACAGCATGGAGCGATTTCACCGTACCCTCAAAGCGGTGCTGAGAGCGGTATGCCACGAGCATCCCCGAGACTGGGAACGATGCTCCCCGGTGCAATGTTTGCACTACGTACTGCTCCGCACGAGAGTACTGGATTTACACCTGCTGAAATAGTGTATGGCCGAAATATGAAAGGCCCTCTCGAGCTTGTTAAAAGCCAATGGGTTGAACCCGACGTCCACCCATCTGTCCTTGAGTATATCCTGGATTTACTTCAGAGATTCAAGTACTCACGGGAACTCTCACAAGAAAATATTGTGAAGAGTCAGCAAAAAAATAAGACCTACTATGACCGTAAGGCAGTTGAACGTAAGTTCAAAGAAGGTGATAAGGTTCTAGTCCTTAAGCCTGATCGTGCCAATAAGTTGGAAATTTATTGGGATGGACCCTGTGATGTTGTTAAACGCCTTTCAGATACCAATTATTTAATAAAAAAAATCGTTTGGTTCTCAAAAGGAGACAGTTTATCACATCAACCTGCTCAAACCCTATCTGCCTAGAGAGGGGTCAAGCAACCATTCGTACAATGACGAACGTGAGTTTACTCACCACGACCATGTTTGGTCCGGCAAGCCTGGTGATGGCCATCTTAACTCAAAAGAAGCCATGAGTCTTTTCAAAAAGACGGGAGATTTATCAGAATCTCAAAAATCCGACTTACTTAAAGTCTTTGACCAGGTCGATGGTGTTTTTTCCACTCTGCCGGGACGTACCGACATTGTCACCCACGATGTGGAATTAATTGACACACAGGTGAAGCCTTGTAAATATTACAGGCATGCCAAGTTCGAACGTGACTTAATAGTTACGGAGATCAAACGTATGTTGGATCTGGGCTTAATTGTGGAAACGGATTCCCCACATGGATCCCCCATGATTATTGTACAGAAAGAAGACGCTAGCCCTCGTCCTGTAGCTGACTACCGTGAGCTGAACAACAATACGGTAACTAAAAATTACCCCATTCCCAACATTGAGGAATGTATTGAACGTGCAGCAAGTGGAAATACATTTCCATCTTTGACCTTAACCGTGGATTTTGGCAAGTGCGCTTGACGCCACAGGCTTCAATGGCCGCCACTATCACTACCCCCATAGAGAAATTCGCTCCCCTAATGATGAATATGGGGATGAAAAATGCTCCATTTGCTTCCAGAAGCTTATGGACAATGTCACTCGTGGCATGGAGGAGTATGTCACTCCTTTTCAAGATGACACCGCAGTTGGTGCCGAAACGTAGCAACAACACTTAGACAACGTTTTCAACTTTCTCTTTGCTGGCAAGAAGGCCGGGTTGACTGTGAACACAAAAAAATCGCAGGTCGCTTGCAGCAAAGCTACTTTTCTTGGTCATGAAATGGGCAATGGAACTCGCACTCCTTCAGAAGTGAAGGTTTTGGCCGTTCAAAAATTCGCACGGCCACAAACCAAGAAAGATGTCCGTTCCTTCCTTGGTTTAGTTGGTTACTACCAGCGTTACATTCCCCACTATTCCGAAATCTGTGCAAGCCTTACAGACTCTCTGAAAAAGGATGCACCCGATCCCGTCACCTGGGACGATTCAAAGCAAACTGCCTTTGAAACTTTGAAAACCGCCTTAGTGACGTTTCCAGTCCTAAGAGCCCCCGACTTCAACCAAACCTTCATCCTCCAATGCGATTGTTCCGACCGTGGCATGGGCTGCGTGTTGTCACAAGAATTTGGTGATGATGAACACCCCTGTCTTTACGTTTCACGTAAATTAACAGCCCGTGAGCAAAATTACGGTACTACAGAGAAGGAGTGTGCTTGTTTGATCTGGTCTGTTGCTAAATTACGGCCCTACATCTATGGGACAAAATTTATCATAGAATCAGATCACAACCCACTTCACTGGCTCAAGCAAATGTCTGGCAAAAATCCCAGATTGCTTAGGTGGAGCCTCACCATTCAAGATTATGACTACACTGTCCGGTACAAACCTGGCAAGTTACACTTAAACGCGGACGCGTTGAGTAGATATTTTGTTTAAACAAGTTCTTAAATGTTTAACCTTTTGTTTTCAGTACAAATTGACTGAAAATTAAATTTTACCTGCATTTTTAATTTGGTCATTTTAGTCTGTTGGGAGCTCACCTTGAAGCAACTCCCAGTTAATTCCCGTTTTGGCCTTCACACCTAAATTTTAAGTGCCTATGCTTTACTCTTTTTGTCACTATCAACGTCTCCCTATGTGGGAGAATATTGACAAAGATTGTAACGACACTAATTAAATATTCATTAGGAATATTCTACGGGGGTTACAACTTGTTCCCGGTTGGCCCTTCTTTAAGTTTTATACGAAATGGTTTTTTTCCCAAAAAAACTATCAGTCTACCCCTGGGAGAAAAAGGATTGCCCTGTTTAGAAGGTTGTTGCGTTTTTATCCTCAAACCTCCCAGTGTTGTATTATTATGTTTAAGTTATGGGTCATACCTCGAAACCCTTTAGTGTCCCTTGCACCATGTAAACAAGTTGTTTGGTAACCTAAAACCATCCCAGTGGGAGTAGTTTACCAGTAAATAGAGCTGGTCATTTTATGCGTGCCCATAGTATTTGATTCTCCGATCCCTATCGCAGCGGCTAGGTTAACTGAAATGCGGCGGAGGGTTAATTTCGCAGTCATCCCAAATAAAAAAAATGACTAGACTTGAGCAGAGGCAGAATCCGTAAGGGACATATTACCAGAGCAGTAGATGGCCTCATTTATTTGTTATAACGAAACAACAAACTTAAACTTTGTACTTTTATTTTAAAACTAGTGTGTTTCTAGATAAATGTCTTTTTGCCCCATTTCCAAATACTGGTACGATATTCCTGCAACAAGCAGCGCGGACAGTATTTGGTTAATGGCTACAAAAACAGTGTTTTTAAATTGTAACTTTTATTTTACTTAAAGTTTTCTAAGCCAAAAAAACGTTGGTCCCCCAAAAATACAAAACGGCAAAGTCAACATTTATTAAACAGTGTATTTTATTTCATGTCAATTTTGCTTAAATTTTGGCGGTCTTGTGTTCATTGCATATCTTGTGTGCACTAACCCTTTATTGTAGCTTTTATTCCGAATTCTCAGGAACCCCGAATAAAATCCTGCATTTGGGGGCGTGTAAACGAGCGCCACCGAAAAACGCCTGTTTTTCAAAAATTAGAAATTTTTTTCTTGAGGCACCCAAATGCCTCGCCGAGGCATATTTCGCCGTTTCTTTAATAATGAACCAAATCGGCTCAAACTTTCGACATACATAGCCTGTCCAAATACAAGACACTTGGGGAAGCCCAAATCCGGACTTTCCACCATTAAAGAACCTTTAAACGACGTTTGAAGATCATCTCAAAGCCACTGCAGCATACCTTCAACATGGCCGCCATTGCTGAACTCTGTATTTTTGAATTCGTATTTTATTCCTTTTCTTTTAGGGCAAAAAGCCCGAACATGCTAGCTTAGTGTATTGTACGAGGATTTATGTACAGACAACCATTTTGAAGTGTGATATTTTTTATTGTGTTTGTCGGCAGCAATTCTTATGAAAAATTTCCACAACGCTCGAATTTAACTTTAAAATTTTAAACGTTAAACGTTTTCTGTAACTTAATGCGTTATAGCATTCAACTAGCTAGTTTATTTAACCGCATTTATACTTTATTTATATTCTTTTACCCCCAGAACTTCGAGTCCTCCATTTTTGCCCCCCTCCCCAGCCAAAACTAGTTGTGGTGTTTAACACTGCAGTTTACAGTTAAAGCTTGTTTAATTTAATAGTAATGTTCTCTGCATTACCCAAAGCCAAGTAATAAGCTTTAACAAGAGCCAAATCACGTTGCAATCATGTAAATATGGAATCCGTAGCCAATAATTCAAAATAAAGGCCTATTTCCGAAAGTTCAATTGAGTAAAACTCAAAACAGGCCTGTCTTTTCCATCCCTACTCCTTCAAACGGCTCTGCACCCAGTTCCTTTGTTCATCCGACTTCTCCTCCCACTTTCCATTGTCCTCGAGGCCCGCAGCTATCCTCGACGTCCGCGCTTTCCCCCTCTCCAGCATAAAACCCCAGCCCCAGAATGCATAGTTAGCACAGCACACAGATCTCAAGCTAGAGACCGGTCACGCCAGTCGGGAGTGGAGACGCCATGTCCGGAGAATGCCATGCCGGGCACGATGGTAGTGGTTCGTATGTTATAGTTTAGCTTTTGAAAGTTTAATTTAGGACCCCCATATTCTAAATTTTAGTTTAATTGTAACTTTAACTCTCTAGCTAGGGAAAATTATGGTGGAGACGCCTGTAGCGGCATCTTAGGTTTCCTCTCCCCATAACTTCAGAGTGGTTCTCTTACTAAAAACCAACTTTTCCCGTTTATTTTAAATGTAATTTTAACTTAAACTACTTGACGGTTTGATCTTTGTGGATGTCAAATTGAAACACACTGATGCCTAAGTGTAAAATTGCCGGGCTTTTTATTACTTAGAAAGTTCTCGAGGGAACTAAGGGAGGTTGATCTTTTTGTACTTGGAAAACTTAGAAACATAACTGTGGACGGTTGATCATGTAGAAACATACTGTCAGATAGACTTTAATCAGTTGCGGCTGTCAAGTCTTGCGGGTGTCTCCGGGAGCACCCATGATTTACCTTTTCTAAATGTGAAAATTTAATTGTTTACTCAAACACAAGTGTTGTTTGTTTGATTTTGTGAAATACTAAGTGTATATTCAAACTTGTTGCTTTTAAATCAATGGTATTCAAAAGCTTTCAGAAGCAAACGTAATGTAAAGTGTCTTTTTCATTGTCTGTCGCAAAAATAAAACCAGGAGTTTTAAGCTTCAGTCGTTTGCTAGACTTGATTAATTGTATTTTAGTGTAAAATTAAATATGTAGCCCATCTTTAGATTTTAGCTAGTTAAACAGTTAAATCCACCGTTGGTGGCAGCGATACCGATAGTTTAAGGTTAGGCCACTTTAATTAGGACCGGCGCTTCATCCCCCATGCTGGGACAGTGTCCATGCTGTGTTGAATAACGTAAAAAGTCGTCATTAACACCGATTAACCTCAAGCTGAAACTCCACGTACACCAGGGAAACCGGGGGCGTTACAAGCACCTAAGCCGTCGTAGCGTCCGCCGTTACACCGCGTGGATGGTTAAATTTGAAACACGTTTACAAAAACCACGTTGGCCCCAACATGGAATTTTCAGACTTTAAAACGTTGTGTCAAAATTGTTGGAAAAAGCCTTATGGGGTTTCATCAATAAACAAAACGTTAAACGAAGAGAGATATAAACGTTCGTTTTTGCCTATTAAACAAAAGAATGGAAACAAAACGAGCAATCGCAAAACTCAAAAGACATTTATCTAAAAAGTTTTTAAATCAACGTTTGGGGGAGAGAAAACAAGAAGAACCACTACAAGAATTTTTTTTAACCGGTAGTAAGCACCCTGAAACCGAGACCGGTCCTCGGTGCAGCCACACAAACTACGCCGATTAAAAACACTCTAGCCACGCAAACTACACCGATTAAAATTTACAAAGAAGAAGGTAGTGACGAAGAAGAAAGTGACGAAGATGACTACGGATCATTGGCTTTATCATCGTCCCCTGCTCCTAGTCAGAAAACCTCTCTCGATTACAGCCTTGCCCAATATTCAAGTCCGGCTGTATCTCCTATAATGCGAATTCCTCCCGAGTCCAAAACCCAATACGCAACTATGAGTACTAGTCCTAGACTCACCCCTTCATATTCCGCTGTGCAAGCTCGACGCATTTCCACTCCCCCTGAGATTCCTAACATCACCACTCTAAGGTCCCTCGATAGTTTGTTACCTGGTCAGAATATTGGAGACACTGCTAAATATTTCTTGATAAAATTTTTCGAAAATCCCAAAGACACTGACCCAGTATTCGGGTTACAGTACGATAATAAAAAAGGTGAGCTGACCTTTGCTAATAAAACGGTTAAAATCTTTGAGAATGACGTAGTGGTCAAGGGGGAACAATACGTAGGGAGACGCGGGCTTTGGAATTTGCTAGTTTTCAAAGATTTGAAAGAAACTTCCCTCGCGCCGGAAGTTAAAGCAGCTTAAGCGGCCATGTTAAAAAATACTAACGCTATTTATCACAACAACGACCCAAATCTAGTCGTAGCGTCAAGTACAGGTCTATTATGGGTCCGATTTGGGAAGACCTCAAGAAACAAGAGACAGGCATGGTTAAAAAAGTGGGTAGCAGGGTCGATTACAAATAATACGACGATCTTAACGACTTGGAAAAGAGACTCAGGCTTTTATATAAATCTGCTTTGGCCAGCCACGATGGACATAGAAACGAGATGGTAGAAATTTTATTAGAAAAGCGGCAAAGGCAAATAATAACTACTCGGGAAAAAATGGGTGCCTTATCAAAATTTAGGTTTAGGTTAAAAAAAATCGTATATAAACAAAGAACCATGGAATCAAAAAATATCAATATGAGGTACTGCGTCCAATGTAAACGTCAAACTTCTAACGGGCCTGAGCCGTCTGTTATCATCACCGCAAAAAAATAACAGGCATATGCAGGTTGTATTTTGCGAGGTGTGCGGGACGAAAAGAGCTTCCTTTATCAAGTCTGGGAAAGGAATCGTAAACAAACTCACAGATAAGTTACCTCTCGAAATGCATTTGCCGGGCTACCAATACTGCGGTTCGGGAACTAAACTTGAAAAAATATTTGGTTAAGGAGACCCGGGAATTAATAAACTAAACGAAGCGTGCAAAGAACACGATATCGCTTACTCCAAGAGCTCGGACTTGAAAGATCGGCACGCCGCCGATATAGTTCTAATTGCTAAAGCTCAAAGAGTGAGAGACGATCCTTCTCTGGCATGGATAGAAAAGCTAGCTGCTTCGATCGTTAAGAAAATCATGAAAACAAAACTTCGGTTCGGAATAGGAAATAAAAAAAATGGACCAACTCGTAAAAGAACTTCACAAACCAACCCGAAAAAATTTTTCGAGATGGAAAGTGATTGTACTGAGCCTGAATGATCTATGGCAGGCTAACTTGGTCGAAATGATACCTTACTCGACAGGGTATCTAAAGTACGACTCGTTGACAATAAAGTGAGGGATCATTGCTACATCAGCGGGAAATACAGAGGAGCTGCTCATCCAAACTGCAACCTAACCGCGCGAGAGCGAAAAACCATTCCCACCGTGTTCCACGACCTGGAAGGGTATGATATGCACCTCCTGGTACCCACAGTGCATAAGTTTCCAGAAAAAGTAGATGTTATAGCTCGCAACACCGAGAGGTTCCAGAATATAACCATTAAGGATGACGTCAGCAAGATAAACCTTCGCTTTATAGATAGCGTCAACTTCTTAAACACCTCTCTGGATACTCTAGTAAAGAACAGCAGGAACGACAATAGCAGCTTCCCCATCCTTGAGATGGCGTTAGACTCTGTATTGAAATCCACGTGGTTTACGGAGGAAACCACCCTTGAAAAGGTGCTGAACCTGTTAACGCAGAAGGGTGTTTACCCGTACGAATATATAAGCAACATGTCCGTTTTCGACGAGGAAGATCTGCCGTCGAGACACTCGTTCTACTCCCGCTTGAAAGACGGGATGTTGGCTGGAGACGAATACGTGCGGGTGCTAAATCTCTGGCTGAGGATGAAATCGAAAACAGGCAAGGAGAACGAGAAGGCCGTCCGCAGGTTCGCCGTACTGGAGAACTGCCGGATAAAGTTGGAGGATTTCGAGGTGTGGAAGAAGGAGACTAGAAAGAAAGACGCCAACAGTAAGAAACAAGCTCGCGCGCTAGAAACGGAGGTGCGGAGGGAAGCTCGGTTAAAGAAAGTTGTTACTAGTAAAAGAACAGCTCAAGCTTTAGAAACGACGGAGCAAAGAGAGGCTAGACTAGAGAGAAAAGCTGCTAGTAAAAGAAAAGCTCAAGCTCTAGAAGTGAAGGACCAAAGAGCGGGAAGACTAAAGAAAATGACGGCTAGTAAAAGAAAAGTTCAAGGTCTGGAAACAAAGGAGCAAAGAGCGGCTAGACTACAGAAAAAATCCGCCAGTACCAAATGACCGACGTGTTCCTGCTCGCCAACGTATTTAAAGATTTCCGGAAATTGTGCTTCGAAAACAAGAAGTTGGACCCCTGCCATTACAGCTCCACTCCAGGGTTCAGCTGGGCAGCTCTTCATAGGATGCAGGAGCCCGAGTTGGAGCTATTCACGCACGTCGGGAAGTACAATCTCATATCTTCCGGCACCAGAGGCGGAGTTTCGTTCGTCGCAAAGAGGCATTCGAAAGCCAATAACAACTACCTGCCTCTTTACGTCCATAGCAAACCCTCCCTATACATAATGGACTGGGATATGAACAACCTGTAAGGTTTTGCCATGTGGGCTCATCTCCCCTACGACAAGTTCCGCTACCTAACCAGGGAGGAGATTAGAAATTTGGATGTAGACACCGTACCGGACGGTGCCGAGGTGGGGTATATTCTGGAAGTAGACCTCAAGTACCCCAAAAAGTTGCACGACATGCACAACGATTATCCGCTTGCTCCAGAGAAGATCGACATTGGAAAGGAGCTGATTTCCCCTTATTCTCTGAATCTGGCGGAAGATTTAAACCACAAGTCCTCTTCCAACACCAAACTCATCCCGAACCTTCTGCACAAGAAGAAGTACACGCGTCATTACAAGAACTTGAAATTCTACCGCCGGCACGGACTAGTACTTCGACGTATCCGAAGAGTCTTAGCCTTAAACCAAAGACCATGGATGAAATCATACATCAAATTCAACACCGCAAACAGGCAAGAAGTGACCGTTCCTTTCGCCAAAGACTACTTCAAATAGCTGAATAATTCGGTGTTTGGAAAAACTATGGAGAATAAGCAAAGTCGCCTCAACGTGAAGCTGTGTACCGACAAGAAAACGGCACTGAAATATACCTCCCAACCGCACGCCGAATCCTTCAAGATCCTAAACGAAAACCTGATGCAACTCAACCGCCGCGTTCATAGCACGCTGTGCGATCTTCCGGCCTACTCCGGATTTACCATACTGGAACTCTCCAAACTCTTCATGTTCGAATTCCACTACGACTACATTCGGCCAAAGTATGAAGACCGCGCCAAACTCCTTTCTACCGACACCGACAGCCTCTGCTGCGGATATTTACCGAGACCGGCTCGTGGACAAAGACCATTTTGACACGAACAACTACCCGTCGAATCATCCCCTCTTCTCCTGCACGAACAAACAAGTGTTGGGGAAAATGAAAGACGAAATGGGCGACGTCCCCATCTTAGAGTTCATCGGACTCAGGTCAAAAATGTACTCTATTAAACCACTGAAAAAAGAGGATGTCAAGAAGGCGAAGGGTATCCAAAGCTCGTTCGTCAAGAAACATTTGAGCTTCGGCGACTACAAAGCGGCTCTAAACTCCGCTGCACCTCCTCACTAGGAAAACTAGGCCACAATTTCCAGAGTCGGGCACGAACTGAACACCATTAAAATATCCAAATCCCTCCTCTCACCTAACGACGACAAGAGGTATATCCTGGACAACGGTGAAGATACGCTAGCCATCGGTCACTACGATACCAATACTTGGGACGAATACGCGAACGATTTCGACTCGGATGTGGACGTGATGAGCGACGAGGAGGGAGAGGAAAAATTATCCCTTCAGTTGGAAGAGTGCGAGGCGTGGAAGAAGGAGACTAGAAAGAAAGACCCCAACAGTAAGAAACAAGCTCGCGCGCTAGAAACTGAGGCGCGGAGGGAAGCTCGGTTAAAGAAAGATGTTACTAGTAAAAGAACAGCCCAAGCTCTAGAAACGACGGAGCAAAGAGAGGCTAGACTAGAGTAAAAAGCTGCTAGTAAAAGAAAAGCTCAAGCTCTAGAAATGAAGGACCAAAGAGCGGGAAGACTAGAGAAAACGACGGCTAGTAAAAGAAAAGTTCAAGGTCTAGAAACAAAGGAGCAAAGAGCGGCTAGACTACAGAAAAAAATCCGCCAGTACAAGAAAAGTTCAAGGTCTAGAAACGGAGGATGAAAGAAAAATTAGATTGGAGAAAAGATGAGCTTGTGAGACCAGATTATGATGATCTCCGAGCCACACGGATTTAGGCCTACTGGGGAAACCACGTTAAAAAAACCGTGCCATGTGCTTTACCTCCTGGGTGGGGTGGAAAGAAGCAATACTATCATATCCTCGTTTTATCGCACTTTTGAAAAGCACTTTAATTTGAGAACTCCCCATAATGTTGCTAATAGCTGCACTTCGTTATTTTCTGCACTCTGAAACATTCGGGAATTTTCATATTGTGAGAACTCGTATAGCATTTGCACTACCCCCCAATAATGTTGCTAATTCGTCATTTTCACACTTTGAAGCATTTTGGAGTTCTAGCAATATTAAAGCTCAATAAGCATTTGCACGACCCCCCTCCCCCCTTTGAGCTCCTCAAAATGTTGACAATTCGTCATTTTCGTCCCATCAGGAATGCAGTTCGTCATTCTCACAATGTGAAAGAGCAATTAGCACGACCCCCTCAGTTTGAGACCCTCCCCCATTCGGGACCCCCCAATAATGTCGATAATTTGTCATCCTTCGAGAGAACCCTGGCAAGCTCAAGACGCATTTTGCAGGAACCCCCTCGATTTTAGGACCCCCCTCTTTTGTGAACTCCCCTTGCTGTTAGTCATTATCACGTTCTGAAAGCATTCGAGAGTTCTCACAATGCGAACGCTCACGAAGCACTTGCACAACTCCTTGGGTCACGTCACTTTCGGTCTGGAGGCCGCCATCTTGGAAAATAGTGGCACTTTCAATTTGCATGGGCATTATTTTGGCTGTAACGTCACTTTCGGTTCGTGCGGGCACCGCCATCTTGGAAAAATAGCTGTACTTCCGGTACCAAAAGGACTCAAAAGGTACCAAAAAAGCACTTTCCCTCCTCCAGATTGACGAAAGGAGACTTCCGGTTTGCATGGCGCCGCCGAAGTGGATATGGCCACACTTCCGGTCCATATGGGCGTCGCAATCTTGGACTTCCGGTGCACATGGGCGCCGCCATCTTGGATGACGTCACTTCCGGTCATGTGACATATGACGTCACTTCAGGGGGGGTGCAACCCCACTATGCCCGGTACAAGGAAGAACGCCAGAAGGATGGTAAATTCAGGGTTTATTCCAGGGCCACGCGGTCTGTCCTCAGGAGATGTTGTCCAATGGTTCAAGGATGCTCTGATCAGGGCTACTAGCAGAGTGGCACACTTCAGGAAGAGTTCTTAGCTGGTTAGGGACTAGCTCCCAGAGTGAGGCTGCAAGGGGCTGCAAGGCCTTAAGTACCTAGAGCTGCAGCCAGTACCTGCCACTGGTGGTGCAAGGTACTTCCTGTACTATATCCTGGTATCCCATGATCCATCTCTGCTAGCAGCTACCCCTAGGGGCAGGCAAGGCCAGAGCCATCCAGACCACTGATCCCCAGGGACTGGACCATACATCAAGGTACATAGCATTACTGGAATACATCAATAAAGATACAGAGTGTACAGAATAGATAACATGGTGCCATAGCATCAAGGTAAAGAGGCCCACTAAGGCCCTAGCTTAAAGAGTACAAGGAAGCCGTGGAAACCGTCGTTGCATAGGTCCCGCCCTCGAAAAGAAGCGCCTCGCTTCGTTAAGGTAAGTGAAAATTATTTATTAAGCTAAGCTAGTTTATATACACAATAATCAAAGTTCTCAGAAATTATTCAAAAATAATACCAAGAAGGCGCGCATTAACAAGTTAAAATTAAGGATGCTATGGGGACGTTTAAGCTTTTTATCTGCTAATAATTCAATCGTTTGACTCTTCCAGCAGGGTGACATTACCTACGCGTATCAGTAACGTTTTTTGTAAGGTCTGGGAAATCTTTGAGCGTCAAAATTCAGACATTATTCCTGTAAAAACCCGCTACGCAAACTTAATTACTTGAACATTTTCACGAAAATTATGCAGAAGCAAAAACGATTTTCAATATTTAAAATACAATCACAATCAATCAGTGCAAAAACAGTCAAGGAAAAAAAACTAAGTGCATGATGCACGAAAATTCACTTGAAAAATTGTAACCATTAACCATCGGTTACTATTATCATTAGGTAAGAAAGATTTTTACTTGAAAATCTTAATCGTCAAAATGGGTTGTCAAATATCGGTAACAACGCGTGCCAAATGTGACTAACGCGGTAACAATCAGTTAAGTTCAACCCGAAATTAGTTTTTAATTATACGATTCAAGTATTGTTATCTTAAACAATTAACATCATCAGTTTATTGATTCATCAATTAAAATAACAGATTCAAGAAGCTAGGGAACGGTCACTAAGGGGAAGCGTGAGAATAGGGTTCCCTGCTGAAATAGTTAGCTCGCGAGGCACCAGATGGTGAAACCACCG
Source organism: Lithobius niger (assembly GCA_023313725.1). NCBI lineage: Eukaryota > Metazoa > Arthropoda > Chilopoda > Lithobiomorpha > Lithobiidae > Lithobius > Lithobius niger. Next base: position 17,173 of record JAHWFP010024793.1, read on the forward strand.
ATTACGCTTCCGGCAACGCCGGAAATGAGGCTGTAGCAAGCATTTCTCTACGGCTAGAACTGCAGCTAGAGGAACAGCTGACGGAAAGAAGAAAGATATTAAATACAGCACGGAAAATAATTTTTTTTATTAAAGAATAAATAGAAGACAGATCTTGTAAAAATGATTAATGCTTTCTTTTTATTTAATGGTTATGTTCAGAAGTACTAAGCCGTGTTGAGGCTTGCGATAGTCATGTACAGAAACGAAGCATTAGCCCTACACGTATTTGCATCACTGGTCAAATCCGTTCCTTACACAAATTCTTCAGAGATAGCGTTTAACGAATTTTAAAAATATACAATTGATATTGGATTTTGTACGCATTTATCAAGATAGATGAAAATTATTTTCACAATATTTACGATATTAGTAATATATATTTTTTTAATATCACATTGCGGCAAGTTTAGTTAAATTGAATTGTATTGTTGGCTTTTATAATTTCACTTCGGTGTCTACTCAGAGCCCCCCCCCCCCAAGGGAGAGCACAAGGGCACGAGTCCCCCTCCCCCCTCCCCAAGAAAAGTCTGGTGAACCCCATGTCATAGGCCAAGCTTGTTTTTAGTGATTTTTTCTGATAGTAAATGTCATATAAAGTATTTCAAATTGTCATGTTGGCCCAAAATTTACAATCTCAGAATTCGAAAAAAAAAATGCGGCTGGTGATATTGAAAAGTTGCTCCATTCTCCGCCCCCCCCCCAATAAAGTTGCGGAAAATTCTGAAAAGTTGCTGCATGGACCCGAAAAATGATCTAAAATGTATTGGTTTTCAAAGTTCCCAACCACGATGGGGAACTTCAGCATTCCCCGAGACAGGTTTTTTTTTTATTTGCACAAGGCAACCCTTCATGCACTGTGCCCCTCCTCCCCCCCCCTCCTCAACACACATACACACAACATAATTCTTTCGTACACCAGTATGTCTGCTTGTACCAAATGTTAAGAAAATTTTCTGTATTCTGGATTAATACCAGTTTTAACACATAATATTAGGGAATGATCATTATTTTTATCTTCGAAGGGGCGAAATTGGGGATGATCATGAATGTTTCAAGCTTTTTGGAGCTTCATTGAGTGGTTAGGGCGGGACCACAATTCTATTGTTTTTTTGTTTTTTTTCTGGGCGCGGGGGGGGGGGGGGAAGGTCAGAAATAAAACCGCTTAAAAGAAAATACAATTTTAGTGTCGAAATGACTAAAAACGCCTTGGCCCCGTGTTGAAAAGGGTTTGAAGTTGTCTGTTTCGAATATTTTTTTAATCGACTTGCTTATGAATCTTGATACAAATAAAATTTTAAAAACCAGACGTTCAAATGTTCAAGAACTTATCCTTTTCTTAAAAACGTAGCAAGTTTCCCGTACAGTTGAGAATTGTAATGTGAACTGCTGCTTATTTAATCTGACTACATAATCATCTACAGGTATGTTGGTTAGCCAGAACAGATTTTTTTCAGGGGGGGGGGCGGTGGGGGAGGGGAAGCGATGCATATATTTTTACTTTGAGCAGGAGGAAGTAAAGATTTGTTTTATTTGCTCGTGGATTGGAATTGTAAAACTCATCGAAAATATGAGGGTCGTCTAATATTCAACCCTCTCCCCCACCCTTTCTGGCCGTAAATAATAACTGGTTTCTTAGGCAACTTGGAAGAAAGAAAGAAAAAACACAGAATCAA
>JAHWFP010024796.1:0-18767 GCA_023313725.1 Lithobius niger
AGCTCAATCTGCAATAATTTGTTGGGCAAGTCCCAGAGAGAGGGGGGCCCCGCCGCGCCCGCGGGGGCCGGGGCCCTTGGGGGATATTTCATGGGGGTTCCATGGCTGGTGTGATGTGATTGCTAAGAATGATTTATGTGCTACAATTCAAGCTGATAGTAAGATTGGCAAGAATTTGTTGGCCATCAAGCTCACGGATGCAGGGTGTGGGGGGGAGGGGGGGGGAACAAGGGGAGTGTGGTGGCCATGATGTTGAGGCCAAACGGATCGGTTGTTGTCAAAGTTTTAATACAGTTTTATGACACGATCCCAAATACCGAATTTCGTTGGTCTATGTCAATGTTGAGGGGATCTATTGGGTTTCAAAATTTTAGATTTCCCCCAACAAGAATAACAACAACAACAACAACATTGTAGTCACATTAAAATAGCGTTCAAAAGGCCCTTATCCTTGTTAATACCTACATTTTAAGCTATAAAACTTGAAAATCGGTTCATTGGTTCGGTCTCCAGATGAGGGTTAGGAGTCCCAACAACAATAACAACAAGTGGACATACTGTGGATGCCGAACGGTTCGATTGTTGTCATGAACATTTTTAATGCAGTGAAATAGTTACGACACGACCCCTAATACCGAATTTCGTTAGTCTGTGTCAATTCTGGGCGAAAAACTGTGGGAATTCAAAGTTTGACGTTTAACGTGGGAGTTCATGCTGAGGCTCACATAAGGACAGATATCGTGGTCCTTGATAAATTAAAGATAATTTCACTGTGTTCTGATTATGGTCAAATTTCTACATTACAGGTGAACCGTCATTTTAACAGTTGAAAGCAGAGATGGCGAAAGAAAGATTGTTCTCGATTGTTATCATTTTTTAATGTCAGGTGAACATACGCAATTGCTATTTGCCGGTCGATTACTATTGACGCCATCGTATCTATGTAGCTTCGTAATTCAATTTGCAATAGATCGTTCATTTGGGTTGAAACTTTTCATTTTTGGTACGTCTATCAATGAAGAAATAGCGCTGGCGACACCGATGGTTTAAAATTTATTGGCGTGCTAGTACCGCGGCCCATGTTAAATCCTATAGGATATAAACACGCCTACACTGATCGTTAGGGAAGGGTATCAAATCTAAATTTTTGCTAGTAAGGGGTGGTTTGGGAAGCACCTTTTGCTAAACTCGAGGCTGTGCCTATAGAAGGGGTGCGTGGAGTGAGTGTAAATGAATAATAAATCTTGCAGCGTATGGAAATTGTCGACAGGCAACCGGACTGGTTGGCTGTGGACCAAATCTCAATACGTAACATAACAATAACAAAAAGAAAGACTGCAAAAAAAAAAAAAAAAAAAGCAGACAAAACAAACAAGATGCGAAAGGGGTTATAGAGTTCATCAAAGTGTTTCTTGAAGGTTCCGGAAGGCAGCTCCAAGTGTAATGGCTCTGAACCAGATGAGTATCGTTAAGGTGTAGCAGTGACCTTTCGTTTTACGAATTTCATTCGCGTTAAAATGTTCTCTAAAAGGACTAGGCACGTCGTCATTAGCTGGATTTGTTGCAGCTGGATTGATTGTACGGCCATGGATGTGCCACGGTAACCTACACCGTTTACAATGTGTATCTTTTCTACATGTGCACCTCAGGTTTCCGTTTATTTATTTACTTATTTACTTATTTATGTATTTTTTCATGGAATTTGTTGGACTAAAAAATCATTTATATTTTCTTGTTTCCCTTCTACAGATAAATACATATCATCTAGAACTCGCACCCCCATAAAAAGCCAAGTATTTGCACAAAATAAAAGCAAGCGTATGAAACTTTTCACGTATTACCATCGGATAATAGGATAATACAACTGCTCAAAAAGGACCCTATCGCTTTGCGACTTATGTCACTTGATTGTTTTGTCACTTGGGAGTCCAAACATCATTCGAACGACGATTCACACATTGTTGTAGCCGTTATAATAGCATGATCATAGGATAGCATATGTTTGTTGATTTCCTCCTTGTACCGCAAGCTAGCAGCCGCTAGAACACATTACCATAGTAACTGATTGTATCACAATACGTAGCAGTGCAGATAGTTGGGACAGGGCTCTCTACAGTACTGGCCGGATCTTGGATGAAAAATAGCATACGCGACTGGGTTGGGCAATATGGCCGCCGAAAAAGCCACTTATGCGATGATTCGTTATGTTGCCTCGTTCTGTCAACCGAAGGGAACACCGTCCGTACAAAAACTGCCAACGTTTCTTCCCTTGCTCACTTTCTGGATACACGAACGTGTCGCTTTTTTTTTCCAAGCACAGAGAAATAGCTAAAAACGATTTAAAAATACTTAAATCGCGCAAATCTATCACGCAAATCTATTAAAATTGTATTTGAAAATCACCACTAGATGCCAATAGATGTCACGACTCTCCGTACAAAAATTCACAGATACGATTTGCCAATTCCCGAACAGAACCTCAAGAAATGGGACGGTCGTGGCGTCCATTTTGTCTACCCCCTCTAATTCGTTGTAGATCGGGCCAGTTAGTTTACCGGCCTTGGTTGGGATGAACGTGCACCCCTCGTGACTACTCCAAGCTGTCACAATCGGTTACGCCCCAGCAAACAAGCAAAACTCCGGTCTGAACAGCTCAATAAGGGTGATGTTAAGGCAATTGGTAAAGATCTCCACTTAGGTACTAATGCCTTGGCCGTTGCAAGTGGTGATATCAAAAGGCAATACGATTTTGCCAATTTCAATGAAGAGTTAAATAACAGAACAAATCTTGGGGAATTACCTCTTCGTTTCTCTTTTTTTTTAGACTTCGTTCTTTCACTATGCTTCCCAACTTTTAGCAATCAATCACTTCCCCTTCAAAGCAACATCACCCTCCTTTTTCTCTCCCAGTCATACCAAACAAACCGACAAAACCAGCCGTGAAAATTCACTGCGATGTCTAATTCGAAAACGGAAAAACATTAAACATTAGTCTTGTTTCTGCATTCATTATTTCGAAACTTCAACATTAAAAATCTAACAATTAGAAAGAACACACAAAACAGAAATCAAAAAGGCAGTTCGCCCAGTTTTGTTAGGTTATTTAAATTTTTATTGAACTTGGCAAAATAGCTTTCGTTTTGATACCATCCCTTGCAACGGCCAAAGCATTTGGTAACTTGGCAGAGTTCTTTACCACTTGGTGTTTTTGGTTTGATACTTATTGAATTTGAATTTATTTTTCCACGGGCCGAGGCCAGGAGCCGTACGCCTATCTACACAACTACTACTGATACTACTACTGATCTAGACACACGCTAGTGTATCGCGCCAAGTTAGGCAACAACCATCACAACAAACATCACATCAAGTGTCGAGGTTGTAAACCATTGTAGCGTGACGCCATAGCATCAGTATCTTATATCTTGAAGCACAGTTGGGCACATTTCAGGTACTTGGGGAAAAATATTAATGCCGGACAAAAGCTTAAATTGTGTTGTAATCGAGAGCAATGACCCACCTGACAAAACGTAACTCGTGTAGGAATGCCAGCTAAGCTGTTTTCAATGCAAAAACTGACCCTCAATAACGTTGAAAATGTGTTACTAGTTACTACCTAGCTAGCTAGCTTGCTTGCTAGTCCGCTCATCCCCATGTTAAATCCCATAGGATGATTATTCATCGATACCGAGATAACGGGAAAGCATCCAGTTATGAAATTGGATGAATTGGTGCAGCACAATACGGACTGCGTACCTTTTATAGTTTGAAGCCTGGGGCGTAACGGGGATGGCGTGGGATGGCGCGTAAGTACGAAAATATTGTTATAACCATTGTTAGTATTGTCGGCATCGTCTCTCATTGGACGGCCAAAGTTCGGACATTGACAACGTCTATACTGACGTGCGTACCTAGACACACACCAGTGTATCACGATAAATCTAAACAACGTTGCCAAAGAAATAGCATTCACGTCCAATTCACGAAAAATAAACCAATTGTAAAAACAAAGCAAAATAAACAAAGCCAAAAATTGGTAAAGGGGCCACCAAGTTGAGAGTGGATCGACCCTTCAAAGCAGTGATATCAACACACCAAAACTAAAGAAATAAAACAAATTACAACAAAATAAAAAGCAAACCAAAAACCTATAAAAAGGTGACTAAGTTGAGCATGGTTCGGCCTATAGGCAAAAGGTAGTAGCAAATTGTTGAAAACCAATTTCTAGTTGACGTGGCACTTTATTACAAATCTACACGGCAGTGGAGTTGAGTAGATACATAACTTCTAAAAAAAGGAGTGATATCATATCAAAAACCAAAACTGGTAAAAGGGGCTCCCAAGTTCCGAATAGTTCGGCCCTTCAAAGGAATGATATCAACACACCAAAACATTCGCCAACTTAATCGCACCGAATAATACTTTGGACGTTAAATGAAAACTTGAACATTGCTACCGATAGTAGCAATGTTCTAGTTTTCATTTAACCTTCGAACTATTAAGCGGTGCGATTAACTTGGCGAATGTTTTGGTGTGTTGATATCACTCCTTTGAAGGGCCGAACCATTCGGAACTTGGCGGCCCCTTTTACCAGTTTCGGTTTTTTATATAATACTTATTTCTCGCCACGCTAAGAATAAGACGCCGCTAACATTGTAGAAACCTAACAATGGCCACAAAATATGAAAGCAACTAAGAATAAAAATTCAAAATTTGTTGAGCAACAATCACAGCACGCGCGATCGTTGTTGCGGGCCTAACGCGTAATGCGGCCACATTGAGAATAAGAGTGGCGCCCTCTATTGAAAACACGATTTACTTTCCTAAGAAAACCAAACACCGAGGGTTCGGGTGGGAGGGAGGGGAGTTCAGATCATACAGTGGGGTAGTGCGGGGGTGGTCGCAGGGGGTACGGGAGGGGGGGGGGGCGGTCAGAAGCAGTTTTCATTTCACACAATAGTATTTCGCTCGCGCGTACGCAAACCAACTAGTGTTCTATTTGATTAGCCGATTCGGAAACGAACGACGGCCATGTTGTTGTGTCAACGTCCAATTCACGAAAAACAAAGTGTCTAAATAAATCCAAAAACTGGTAAAGAAGCCACCAAGTTGAAAATGGTTCGGCCTCACAAAGGAGTGATATGAACTAAATATAAAATAAATAAATAAAAAAAAAACAACCAAAAACTGATAAAAAGGCGACTAAGTTGAGAATGGTTCAGCCTCTCAAAGGAGTGAAATATGGAATTAAAATATAAAAAAAATTACCACTCAAGCTATTATTCACGTGGCACTTTATTACACATCTGCAGGCTAGTTGAGTTGAGTCTAATACACAATTAAAAAAAATAAGCGGTATCATATCAAAAACTCAAACTGGTAAAAGGGACCGCCAATTTCCGAATGGTTCGGCCCTTCAAAGGAGTGAAATCAACACACCAAAACATTCGCCAAGTTAATCGCGCCGAATATACTTTGGACGTTAAATGGAAACTTGTAAATTGCTACCGAAAGTGGCAATGTTCTAGTTTTCATTTAACCTTCGAACTATTAGTCGGTGCGATTAACTTGGCGAATGTTTTGGTGTGTTGATATCACTCCTTTGAAGGGCCGAACCATTCGGAATTTGGCGGTCCCTTTTATCAGTTTTGGTTTTTGATATGATTCAGCACTTTCTCGTCATCTGATTGGCAGAACCCGGAGGAGATAATTGTTTTTAATTTTTTTTTTTATTTTAAAGTCACAGAGCGTATGGCTTGTTGTTTATCAAAAATAAAAATAATTACGGGTCCTACCTTTCTGACGTTGCACCAGCATACAGCCAGTAGCCAGTCAACACTCCGAATATGCTGGCACAACATGGCTATCATCCGTTTCCGAACGATTTTATTTCAAGTCATTTTCGATGATTCAGAACCAGCAACGGCGTCCTGGTGTGAATCTAATTTCAAGTTTTGCAACACACATACTGTAACGAATGCGTATACTGTATTTATCGTGTTACTTCATCTGTAAAATGGGAGGTCAGGTGACTGTATAGCTTCTTATCAGTACCTTTATCGCTCTTATCACCTAAAACAAACGGAACGCCGAACAGCCACGCCATTTTGATGGAACGCCCTCAATCCGGTTTCCTTCGTGACGTGCAAATTATGAACTCTCATGAATTTTACGTTACTTTTTAGTTTCCATTTACGTGCTTTTTACATACAGACTTGTGATTGTAATCCAACATGACGCATCACCTTGACACTTTAGCGATCAGTAAGCATCTCATGGAGCTCGTACAGGAAATTGACCTTAAGACTTTGAAACCTCATTTGGTGAAAAATGGAGTTTACACCGAGCCCATGCTAGCGAAAGAACTAGTAAGTTGACATCGATGATTTGGAATACTAATTCAGGTAACTTAATAGTTGCGTAAAGGACAGGTGTGGGGATGGTTGTATCATACCGTAAATCACCTATTAACGTAAATCACCTATTAAGCGAACACGGGCTGTTAAAATTAATTCGATAAAAAAAAGGGGGTGGTCCGTAGCAAAATATTATAATTAGATTCTTACTTCTGTTCAGGGAGCGTGTTTTAGGCTTAACTCCATCACGGAAATTCAGCGTTTATGCGATCATTCACGTACGTGATCTTGCATGGTTCGGTAACGCATTAACGCGACGCCTTTACTCTCATTTGTTCATCAGAAATTTGGTATATTAGTTTAGACCACTAGTTTATTTAGTTTGCTTTATGTATACAGTTTTTAGGTAGTTTTGGTCCAGAAAAACCACGGTTTAAGGGGACGAAACAATGATTTCCTTGACTGTAGGAAGCTTTTAGTAAATTTCTAGCAAAAAAAAACTATCCAAAATGTTTTGACATCAACATGCAGACCTTCAACCATTTTAGGGAGGTTGGCCGTACGTTTGCAACTGTACTACGTTATTCCTAGTGTATGATTTTCGCTGTTTGGCTTGTTTTCCACTTTCCTTTATATAATTTACAGCTATGTGTGTATAGAGCAGTGACATTTGCTGCCATATTGGCACCAGATTGGCACCAGTATGGGTTTTGGAGGGCATAACTACAAGGTGCACTACATAAAAATGGAGGGGAAAACAACGGAAGAGTGGATTTCTTAGGCTTAAAATAACGTTGTCTTCTCCAACAACAAAAATCGCGCGTTTTAGGTCTAAGAAATCACTATTTACAGCATCGGCTTCAGTATGACGCCCTTCTGTTTCTCTCTGCAGTGCCCCTTGCAGCTAACCCATTAAGGCTCCAGCATAGAGTTATATACAATAATACTACGTCGTGTCACTGCTCTATAGAGCAGCGTCATGTGACGTCATAGTGGCTACAAGAGAGATAGCTGCAAGGAGCACTAGATTCAAATGGAGGGTTAAACAACGGCACTTCTAGTCAAGGCAGTGCTTTCAGAGCGGCCTTCATAGGCTTAAAAAATAGTTGTTTTCTCCAATACCTTATGCTAGGTGGTAATTGGAAAATAGAGATTAACAATGTCAACAACTGCCAACAAATCGACAAAAATCGCGTATTATAGGCCTAAGAAATCCACTCTTAACAGCATTGTCTTCAGTAAGACGCCCTTCTTTCCCCCCTCCAGTGACCGTTGCAGCTATTCCAGCATATATCCAGCATAGAGCTACATACAATAATACAACGTTGTGTCACTGACCTACATACATTTAATAATTAAGGCTAAGAAATGCTAAAAAGAGAGAGGGAAAAAAAAAGTCCGTAGAAAAAAAGGTTCACTAAAGCTTATTTCCTAAAAATTGCCTTTGCCCTCTCAGGGGTTTTGTACTACTGGTAAAAACGTTTTACCGAAAATGCGTTCTAACGATGCAACGCATGGTACCCCCTTGAGTTTCATCGTAACGAGTTTTAACTTTATTTTGTACACCTCTTAAACATGCCATCTCCTTTCTCGCTTAGGTCGTTCAATGCTTTCACACGGAGTGACGGCAAGCCAGGACTATTCATAGCACGTGCGATATCTTTCATACCTATTTATCAAGTTAACACGTACACAGTGTATTTTTAAGGTGGAGGCGACGGATGATCGTCTAACTGGAAGATGTCATGATTGGAAGAATGCATACACCATAACCACACAACCTAACACGAAATTCGTAAACAGGAAAATCGTCTAACGTCCCTGAATCGCTCGCTGCGGCTAAATGTATAACATCAGAAACCGCAGCCACATTATTAACCTGTTAGACGATTATTCATTATATGATGATTATCCATGACTAGTTGTAAAGGCCGTCATGAAGACATGCTAATGTAAAAGTACAGCTGCCCCATAATAGTGAAATGTGCAATTTAAATAACGCAGGTTCTTGAAGATGGGTAATTACGCTATAAGGTGGCTTCGCTCACTCAATCCATGCATCCTGTGATTCATTTCACCATCCTTCATTCATTTCTTTAACCCGGAAGCAGACGGCGTCTTTCACGTCCTGTGACCTGGTCTTTTTTTTTTTGCACTGCATCTAACTGCGCATTTTTTGCGTCTTTTAAAGCCCTGTAGTAGGTTGAATCTGTAGTTGGCCTCTCCCTCCACCTATATTCCCCTCCACCTATCTTCCAATATTCCCTCCCCCCCCCCCGATCGCTTCTCCCTACTTGTTTCATTTTTGTACTGAATCATAGCTTTTTCTTGTGCCTTTTTTTGTGGCTTTTTCATCGACAGCAGTCATAGTAATCGATGCAGCATTGTTTCCGCTGACATACAGATTTTTTTTCCTTTTCGCTCAAGCCCGATTACGTTATTTCATGAAATCAAGTGCAATGCGACATGGCGAAGACATTTCTGCATAACCTACATTTATGTGGCGTATCAACAACTTGCTTTGTTATAGTTCACGGTTTCACGATTACGTTACTTCATTTAGTGTGGTGGTGTCTTGAATTTACTGGTTTATTGTGTGCGCAGCATATCTTGAGTCCTGCAGCTATTTTATGATCGGCTACGTTTTCCTGGAGGAAGCGGCTTTAATCGATGGCCGCCATTGCATTTGTTAACCATCTTGGATATCAACAAGGCACTCTGCTGCCAAAAACATACAATCGATTATCTGTGTTCGTTCTGGGGCCGCGGACACTATATACTCCACGGTTTCGGTCCATGTGCATGTTTTTGAAAACTTTGTTGTTTGCAGCATTATTGTTACACCATTGCTTCCGCATTGTTTCCTCCGACAAATTCTTTTTCTTGATCTTTCTTAGGGAAAAGATATTGTCGTTTTTAACAATGTTAAGACATTGTGGTTTTTAGCATTGTTAAAGCATTGTTTGCTGAGCGCTGGCGCTGGGAAAAAGATGGCAACTACCGTTTTGATATTCCGTTTTGATGATTAAATAGATTTTTTTTTAAAATTTAGTCAGCTATTAGACAATTATTCTATATTAGGGACGATTATCCAGTTAGACTTTCGTCCGACGTCCCTGTGAGGTTATCCCAGAAAATAGTTACTACCAGTTATTCCAGAAATTATTGGATGCATGGGGTCGCGACCGAAAACGAGAGATAGAACATGCGATAATATTAACACGGGGAATTCCGGCGATCCATATGGGCCTCATTTACACTCCTGATAACATATACGACTTTAAATAAAAACCTAGGCTAGATGTTCCTAAACTGTATAGTCCACCGTCCCTAGCCAGAATCATCTTCTTTTGCATTGCCGAGCCTCGTTACCATCGTTCCATTAGAAATATTTTTGAGCTGGCTAACCAGAATTCTGGTCGAGGCTCCAGATCTGCCAAATTTGTATTACCTGGTTATTATTTTAATATTTTGTAAATTTCTGTCCATACCGGTTTAAATTTTTTTTTTAAATTAAAACTTTAAACGTGACCTTGATATGTTCTTTTGTTTATTTTGTTTTTAGGGCAATGGCCCTGCTAGACAACAGACGATAAGCTTGCTTTTTGGTGTAAAAAAAAAAAACGCATTTGGACAGTCTAATTTTATACAAAGTTTGAGTGATGCCAAACAGTACAAGGCGGCCAAATTATTAAGCCCAGACTTCGAAGAACCTCCACCAGACGACGAAGGTGAAAAACCACCTCCGGTTGGCGGTTTACCTGCTGTTAACCGGACTGAAAGCAAACCTCCACCAGAGGTCCATCCTCTCAAGAAAACTAAACCACAAGAGAAAGAAATTGAACAAGACCCTCTCGCTCAAACTTTGCTTGGTGTTAAACATGAACCAAAAGAAGAAGAGGAGGACCGCTACGTCGGTGAAGTTATAGCTTACACTTTACCAGATATAGGTAAGCCAGTTTCAGTTTTATTGTGTGCGCGGTGTATCTTGAGTCCTGCAAGTATTTTGTGAGCGACTACGTCTTCCTGGATCGATAGCCGCCATTGTTTTTGTAACCATCTTGGATATCAACAAGGCACTCTGCTACTGAAAACGTACAATCGATTATCTGTGTTCGTTATGCGGAGAACTCAAGATAGGCCGCGGACACTATAGTGTCAGTTGCTTTGTACATTGTTAATAATTTGTTGTTTCCATCTTCGTGCCTGTGTTCCATCCTTATACCTATAACCCTGTGTGATTAGAGAATTCAGAAGGTTTAAACAAAAGGTAAGATTGTATATTCCGCTAAATCTATAATCATAATAATGTAAACACCATACCATATTGTTTGCATCGATCACTCTATTGACGTAGACCTAGAGCATCAGAAAATCGATGTACTGATTATCTAAATAAAACTAATTGCAACTGTTGCTCACAAATTGTTCATCACATTCCTTAGCGCAACTTTCATCCACATCATTCAAAATGAAGGATTTATTGTTTGTCGGTCTATCTTCCGGAAGTAAGGCCCCCTTATACGAAGAAGAGAGCAGAGGCCTTGACTGAGGATCAACGCGTTGAAAAGGTTTACTATGTGGAAATCAGTAGCTTTCCTCGCTCAATCCACGCACTTTCATCAGAAACACGATATTTTGACAGCTTTTTAAAACTTGGTCTGCCTTTCCGTGCGTCCACCGAAGGCAACCACTTTTGTGATGTGTATGTTTTGTGGATATACCATGATGATGGATGCATCAATACGTTTTCCTTTTGGAACCAAATTTCTTTCTGATAAGTTTACCTGCACAGCAAATATCTGATCGATCTAGTCGACATCATGAGTCATGAAACAGTTTTTAGAGCCGTTTTTGCTGTATTTGAGGGTAAAAAAAATCTAATTACAGTGCTGGAAAATAAGCCTATATTCGAAGAGTAATAAAATGACCTTTCATTTGGCGCTATTAGGTGCCGTATCCGGAAGAACAAAGGTAGTATACAAAACACTCATGTATTGCCTGTCTGATCGAACTTTGTCATCATGGACTAGTTTTCGGAGCAGTTTTCCGTGCATTTGAGGGCCGGAAAATTCAAGTCACAGCAACGAAAATAGGCCTATCCCGAAGCGTAATTTAATTATTTTTCATTTGATACTACCCTCTTCTTTGTAGGTTAGCTGTTGCAGCTAGCCGATCCCTTGGGCCGCATTAACCAAAATGGCTGTGCCGGCTGATAGTAACCAAACGTCCAGTACGGAATGTTTGGTTACTCTCAGCCGGCACAACCTTCAGTTTAGTATACGACCGAAGGGACCGGTTAGCCATAAAAATGAAAGACCAGTCAGTGTCCCACTACAATGCAGACCGTGAAGTGGTCAAGCTTTGCAGAAGAGACAATACAGGAAGTCATTCACATCTGGCCTATGAATTCTAGTGCCAAAATGAATTACTTTCATAAACCTGTTTTACACTCGGCCATGCGACATATTTATTTAGACATATTACGACTGGTCGCCTTCAAATAGAGCTTCTGCACTGGCCTCAGGTTAATGCAAAGCAACATCAAATTACCGCCTGACAGTTTAGCTAAACTTTTGTAAGTTGTACAATAAACATGGTCATAAGACATTACGGCACAGCCGTATATTGAATAATCATTTAACCCCGGCTCCAATAAAAAGTCATTGCTTATGTTCCGACGAAAAACAACATGGAGGCCGTGCAGAACTCTTGGTAACATTCCATAAAAGTCTCTAGAAGGAGTAATACTGCGAAACATTACATGGGATTAATAAAGAAAGAGCAAAAAACAACACAGAAACAATATCAACAATTATAGCAAAACAATAGCAACATAACAAATGATCGCACAGCCGGATAGTCATTTCAATACAGTTCCAAGAACAGCTCACGACATTACCTTCGACGAAGGTACGTTCGTTTGCTTACGTTCCGACGGAAAAAACAACATGGAAGCCAAGCAGAACTCTTGGTAACATCACAAAACAAAACTCTTTAGGCGGAATACCTCATGAGCAGCTTATATTATACAAGGGCTTCTCTCAACAAACCCTCTACCTGGTGGAGAAATGTATTCGAACCACGGTAAATGCATGACATTTTTTTTTCAAATATTCACAGTAAATTCTTTTATTTAATTATCAAGGAGCACACTGCAGTTCCTGTTACTCCAATTCTTGTACTATTTGTCGAAATTGTGCTCATAATTCTCACTGCTAATTTCGAGGTTCGTTTCAAGTTTTTGTGAGAACCACTCAGTTTCTACTGACGCCATTGATCAAGTGACCAAAACTCTTGCCTAGCCCTACTTTCCACAGTTTTTTTTTTTTCCTTTCACACAAGCCGCAAATCAAGCGTCACAGATCGGAAACAGATTCTTAACATACATGAAAAAAAAATAAAAATAAATACTAGAATGCTGTATTGACAAAATTCGAGGTTCGATTCACCTTTTAGAATCGCACACAGGCTTATGTCGGTTATTAAAAATCAAGAAAATCTGCTGATTGTCTACTTTCAACGTCGTTTTGTTTCAATTTGGTGACTTACAAGGCATAGACAAAGCCATAGCTGTGCTGGCTACATGTATGGAAAAACAAAAAAAAAATTCAAAATAACTCTTGTGTCTAATTTGAGGTTTCTGTTGACCTTTTAAAATGGCTCACAACCCTATTTTGGGCTCGTTCGTTTTAATCTGGGCTTCAGGACGGAAGGAAAGAAAGCTGGCGCACTTGTCACTAACTCCACCTGTCGGAATGAAAGAAATTGTTGGAGTTGTAGAAAAATTATAAGGAATTAATAGAGGAAGACCAAGAAACAAAGAAATAATAGCAACACAACAAATGATCAAGGAAACTAACGACCTCATCTACGAAACAATACTAAAAATTTAAGAAATTTTCGTTTGTCCAAGGCTCACAGAGAAATATCAGAATAACATCCATGACCCTTGAATAACATCCATGATCCATGCCACACACTCAAAGGTAAAGTCGGAAAAAATATCGCTCGGCTTAAACTAGGAAAATAACGAAACGCAGGAAGAACACCCCTTCTAGCGAGGCAATAAAATTGTAAAGATTTGTGGACCGACGTCAGAATCCTGAGTCAGAAACTGGCCTTATAAGTTATAAGTCAGTAACGAGTGCTGAACCCCAAAGACTGACTGCATACCGACTTTCCTAATTGAATGCCATTTCCTAAATAAATATGGATGCAAACCTATTTTCGTTGCCTTTTGGACTTATATGTCAGACTGCCTGAGCGGGGAATCGAACCCAGGACCTTTGAAATCAAAGACCAAGGTCCTACCGCTGAGCCAGACTGAGCTGAGCCAGACTGACACGGCCAAAAGGAAACGTCCATAGGCAGCATTTAACACGCAGTTTAATTTGGCCTAGTTTAATTTGGCCGCGTCAGTCTGGCTCAGTGGTAGGACCTTGGTCTTTGATTTCAAAGGTCCTGGGTTCGATTTCCCGCTCAGGCAGTCTGACATTTAAGTCCAAAAGGCAACGTAAATAGGTTTGCATCCATATTTATTTAAACACTCTCGAGCCCATTGGGTTTCCGTCCCGTTTAAGCCATTTCCTTTATTGTTTGAAGGTATGATACACGTAATGGTGATAAGTTTTACGTCAGTTCAATACAGATACCATACTAGAGACTGACTGAACACTGAATTTCGTCCCAGAGGTATGACGAAAGCGCAGCTTCGTTTCTCTCAATTTTTATTTATGTGTCTTGTTTAATATTATCTAGGAGTCCGAACGAGTAATTAGGCAAATATCTACGTTATTCCCTGTTTTTCAATAAGGAAACGTTAAGCTGTGTCACTAGCATTGACTTTTATGTTGTCTGGTGACATAAGTTTCCCGATCAAAAGAAGTTTCAGCCTTTTCTGTCGCATTGTTATTTTTCCTCAGTTCACATTCATGAAAACAGCCATACTTCCTTAGCTATAAAAGGCAAAAATGTATAGCGGTCACCACTCGCCATACTCATATGTTTTATTTCGATAGGATGGACGTTAATGTTGTCGTTGAACCTTGGCGGGCGATGCGTGCGTCTTAATAATTAGCAACATTGTTCGTATTACTGTTGGAGGCGTTAGTTTCCATGTTGGGGGAATGACAGCTGAGAGCAGGGCTTTTACCGCCGAGGAAACCTGTCTGTTACTACAGAGAGTGACGATGCTAGTAAACAACAACTAAACATAAAAATGTTCTTAGTTGAGATTACAGAGAAATGCGATGTACAAATAAGACCCGGTGCACATATGCGTTTTTTTTTTAACGCGCGTTGATGCTGCGTTGACGTTAGCAATCAACGCATACATGACCGTGAAGTAACACCAGTACGCATTCGGTTTTGATAACCCCGTCTACAAAATATAATATTTTTAAACCAATGACAAAACATTGCTTTTTCGCCTACCTCGTACAAAAAAATATATTTTCAAATCCATGCGACGATATTTGGTACATTCATTTACTAATTTAAGACGTACCAGGGGAATATATTATACATCCTTCGGATAAGTTCTGTAATTACATCCCAATGAGTCTTGAATCATTTCTGCAGCAACATTTCATATTTCAGAGTAATTCTTTACTCCCCTAATAAACAATTCCATGTATATTTCTTCGAAATTTGACGCCATTTTTTTCGGTAACGCTTTGGCGATAAAACGACGGATGTGTCCACCGCTCAAGTCACACAAGGTACTGAGAGACGTAGGTGCGTTTGCGTTAACGCTGCGATGACGGAGAGGGGGGGGGGGGGGGGATTGCGGTGCAAAACGAACGCATGATGGACGCGCGGCGGTAACGCAACGTCGACGCAGGTACGTGTGCAGTACCCAACAGATGTCACGTAAACTACGCCGCAAATGCGGTAACGCAGCGTCAACGCGCGTTAAAAAAACGCATGTTTGCATCGGGCCTTAAAACGATCCACCGCCATCAATTTTCACTGGTTACTGAATAGTAAATTAACTGGAATTTTTAACAGTGTGTAGAAAAGGATTGTGTAACAGTGCAGGTGAATAGAGCTTATCGACTGTAATCGTGTATAGAATCGAGAAAATTTATTCCTTTTTCGTTTTGTGATTTCGTCCTTTAAAACGAACTAGCTAAAAAATTGTTGGGCACAGTGGCGCACCAGGGAAAGGGGGGGGGGATCAAGTGTCCTCTTATGACCCAAAATTAAGGGGGGGGGGAATAATCTAAGTCGTCTAACAGTGCAAACATTAAGTGCACTACAGAACTTATAGGTTAATTTTCAGATCTCATTTGCCACTCCTCCCCCATCCCCCACCCCTAAAAATGCGCAATTTCTGGGTGTGCCACAGGTTGGACGTTTTTGTAGGACAGCAAACTTATCAGTTATAAGACACAAGTCTGGCTAAAGGAATAAAATAAAATCGGAGGTACGAAGCGGAAGTGGCCCACTAGTGGCCGGAAGTGGCTTACAAGTAGTCCCACCGTTTATGGAACGGTACCAGGTAGTGGGACAAACTGTTTTGGTATTTACTAGTATTAAGGCATTGTAATTGTTTATTTCGTTTAGATAAAGTCAAAGTGACACCCGCAGTTGAAAGGTATGCAGGAGCTAAACCCTCACAAGTAAGTAGAATTTGAGCTTACGGGCGTACTTCTGCGCCATTAATTTGTAGACTGTAGATTAAATAATATTGAGCTTCGTACTGTTGAACGATGTGCTCCGAATATCGCATTATGTTGAAAAACATCTTTGCTCTTGAACGCACGTTATAAGATTCTAATCATACAATGCTGCGCACATGAAATTTAAATTAATAAGCCACGTAAAACATCCCACCCCAATCATTCGAATTTTAGGATATCCGAATTCACGTTAACTGGCAAATTGTAAAGGGGTGTACGGTCTTGAAATTCTTATGTCCTGAAAGATATATTCTAAATACCCAAATTACTTAAATACTAACTTTTAGCCTTCTGTACAGCCGAAGCGGCTGGAAAGACTGCAGCAACGATGTTTTGTGTACCTTCACAGCTGTAGTTCCATTGGGATACGAGCACTAATGCTTTTTTCTAAACGCGAAGGCGTTTGTTATTCAGTTAATTCATTACTACTTCGTTTTGTGATTCCGTCCGTCCGTCGCCTTTTCAACTCCGTACAGCTATCATATAGAGACAAACGGCTTTCACCATTAGACTCAGCGTCCAAAAATTTGTTAAAAGGAATAAAATAAAACCGGAGGTAAGAAGCGGAAGTAGCCCATTAGTGGCCGGAAGTGGCTGACAAATAATCCCACCGTTTATGAAACGGTGCCAGATAGAGACAAACTGTTTTCTACCATTACATTCAGCGTCCAACAAATTGTTAGAATTTATATAACTAATATAATAATATTTGTTTGTTTGTGTGTGTCGCCAGAACTGATCACCGAGATTCCGACTACTAATTTTATTCTATTGATGTTCTCAGTGGGAAGTCTGCAGTGGGATACAGAACTGATTTGTTGAATAAGTAATAATGCTAACTGGTGTTTTCAACAAAGATGGAGAGTACTGATGACGTCATGTATTTTTTTTTGGAATCTCGATAATCTTAACTACTAACAATGATCTGCTATTCTTAGAAATATCGGGGGACTTTTAACAATGGGAATATATAAGAATGCTCTTCAATTCTTGTAAATTACGGGGGGTGGGGGCTTTTAACAATGGGATTCCATAAGAATGGAAAGTTTCCTTCAACAATAGGACGTGCATTCAAATAAATGTTAGACTCAAAAAGAATATATTTCTTCAAATAATCGTTATTTTTGCTGTCATTACTTATTGGAATATTCTTAAAACTAGCCAAGAAGGGGGGCTATCTAGTTCCTTAAAAAAAAACGGTATTTTGAAGCGGAAGTGGTGGAAGTGTATAGAAGATCGCTTGAGACTAGGTAGTCGCTGACCCCGTTTGTTTCGTTTCAGTTAGGCTAATAATCTGTGTTTTTAAAAATAAATTTCGTGTAACCTTTTGAGATCTGATGCGCAACCGCAAAAAATTCTTGGTCGTAAAATCAAGTACATACATCGGTCAGTGTTATTTTAAATAAAATTCCTACCAAATTTCATTCGAATCAGTTCATGCGTGTGGCTATAATAATTGCGGTAACAAGTAGTCAGACAGACATGTTACAGACAGACAGACAAGTAGTCGCTGAAACATGTTTGCAAAAATGTATTGAACCATTTTTTTTTTATGTTTCTTCAAAATTGGAATTTGTTTTTAAAATCATAGTTCAATTTTGTGAAGTTGAAAAGTAACTTCAGGAGTTGTTTTCGACCTTTACAGAATGAAATAACCCTGGGGCTCTGGGCTAGTGACTCGGGAATAGGGCTCAGGGCTCTGCTCGTGAAAAAAAAAACTAATTTACAAGTTAAAAAGATAATAAAATAGAAGGTTTTAATTTCTGTAATACGGTATAGATAACATACGATATCCTATGATATTTTAAATCATGCGCACAGCTAGCGACTCACGTAGCTCAAGGTCAGGGCGCGTTTACGGAAGGACAATTTTCTCGCTTCCTAGCTTTTACTTGGTCAATTCTAAATCTGCTGGCTGCTTCTCACCTTTGTCAGAGAATGCGGCTTTCAAGTTGTCTATACGTAGTAACCATGGCAACAACGCGGACGCAAATTTTCTTCTCGTGCCTCGCGACATGACGTATGATGCTTGCACCATGACAGCGTCGATTTATGACAAGAAAACAATTTTTACTGCAGTACACGACGACGGACAGATTCCTGAATACCGGCATTCGAAGGTTTGTTTTCGAATCGATAACTCCGAAATGGACGCCATGTTAGATTTTGAATTCTCGCTGCGAATAGCTATTTATTCTACCGTCGTTTGATCACTGCTAGAAGCTGTTTTTTCAGCGAGAATAGCAAATTTTGGAAATAGCGTGAAATGGCAACAATGTTGTAGCAATGTTTAAAATGACTGTAGCACTTTGTTCTTTGTCCGTGTTGTTATTTATAATACATTTAATTTGTTGTCTATTACCGTAATCATTTAATAGAAACGGGAAATTAATCGTAAATAAATAACGGTTGCCTAGCAAATAGCTTTCGGCGAGCGAGAAGGTCTCGTTGCGTAAACGAGCCCTTACATTTGAAAGCTACAATCACACCGAACGGAGTAATGGACGTATTAGCAGTTTAATTATATCGGACAGATTGCTTTATTCAACACCCAACATTTTACTGTTTTTTTTTTTTTTTTTTTTTTATCTGTTTTATCCTCTGTTTATTGACAGTGCTACCGAATGGAGGCAAAACCCCGTGGCTTCGCCCTTATTTTCGTTAACGAACATTTCACAAATCATGCCAATATGCATCGACGCGGAGCCGAAAAAGACAAAAAACT
>JAHWFP010024798.1:0-13585 GCA_023313725.1 Lithobius niger
AGTAATAGTGGACTCTTCCTTTAGCTCCTAGCACCTGCACAAGGCATCTCTCACCTAAGCCTCCTCCCTTCTTCACAGCAATTAAAAGGATGTAAAAATTGGTCTTTCAGAGATCGTTCAAAAGCTTTGCATTTTTTGTAATAGATGTCCAGAAAAGTTAGAAAATTGACAATGCTTGGTTTAAAGCCCACTCCCCTATTTTTGCCAAATTAACTGTATAAGCCCATCGGCGTTTAATCCACGATTTATGGTACTTGTTGCGTAATCTTGTCCAACGTTCCTAATTGCTTCCTAATTATTATTTGGGAACTTAATTTTGTTTTAAATCAGTTATTTGCTGAATTTTTTCCCTCCAGTAGTAGTAACTTCACCAATTCGAGAAATTCCAGAACTTTGCAAGTCTTTCAAGTTGAAATCGTGGTGTGACGAGACTAGACAGGAGATTGAAACGTCTAGGGGAGATCACTGGGCCAAATCCCATCTTCTCATCTCATGAGCGGAGCAAATAGTGCCTGCCATATACCAGGAAAGGATTCGTCACTACACCCATTTGG
Source organism: Lithobius niger (assembly GCA_023313725.1). Classification (NCBI taxonomy): domain Eukaryota; kingdom Metazoa; phylum Arthropoda; class Chilopoda; order Lithobiomorpha; family Lithobiidae; genus Lithobius; species Lithobius niger. Next base: position 555 of record JAHWFP010024798.1, read on the forward strand.
GACTACGTCACTACGTCACTACACCCATTTGGGACAACCTGTTCAATTGCATGCCTTGAAAAATCAAAACTAGTAACTCTTCAAAACTGAAACTCGTTGATCCCGCGCCATTCACGGGATGGGCAGAAGCTATCTGCACCGCACGTCAATAACTTTGGTGGCAGCGAGATGTACGAGGCTACTCCATAGAGTAGCTTGTTAAACATGAGCAAAGATGAAACTGAAATCCATTTATTTTAATAAAGCACTCAACTTACTTTCCATGCAAACATCATCCATGTTGGCTTGAATAGATCTGGACCGATGCGTTGTGGATGTTTTGTGGGAAGACTGGGATGAAGAACAACGCAATTCACTGCCATGAAGCTTTTGCATAGCCTCTTCATTGGTCATGAGGATTGGCCGCTCTGGCAGTGGAGACATCGTCGTCAGGCGGTAGGTTTCTGGGGTGACGATGAAATAACCATCACCGGTGTGATAAATCTGCATCGGCAAAAGCATACAATCAGATAGATGTTACAATAAAATTAAAAATCTGCAGATCGCTCATTGACCTCTTTTGTGTAAGACTCTACCTCTGCCTATGGTTTCGAGGAAATCTAAAATGGGTACAGTCCTATTTTAATCACAGGTGTTTTGGCATTTATGATATGGCATTCTTGTTTGGTGTGTGTTTGATGATCGATAGGTAGATTATAATACGCCAGGACTTTCTATGTTTGGCTCGTATAGTGCGTTGGCATGCTTTTCTATGTTTATTTTTAACGATGCTTCTTTGCTGTAAGTGGTTTACAGTTGCACTTGGTAATGGGGTGATACGTATCCCGGAAACAATGTGGTGTTGAATTTTGTGCACTTATTTGGCTTTTATAATGTAAGCTGTCGAACTGCGTCATACACTAAGGTATGGGCCAAACATACAAAGTTTGGCTCATGCGTTAGTGTATGACAAAGTTCGATGGATTACATTAGAAAAGGCAAAAAGTGCACAAAATTCAACACCACAATGTTTCGGGGATTCGTAGCACCCCGTTATTGAGTGCAAACCACTAACAGCAAAGAAACATCATTAAAAATAAACACACAAAAACACAATAACACACGGAGCAAGAAATTTTATTTAATAAATATTACATTTACAATTAAACTGTGTTAACTTTATTGATTACCGTACTTAAAGTCACGTAGTACGGGTGTCATGACACAGAGCTGTTCCGTCATGTTGAACTCTTCTGGAGGATGCTGGCTCGAATCCTGCCCTAACTAAAGTACTTGTTACAGTTTTAGGGCCATTTGTTTGCTCCTCCTAGGTTAAATAAAGATCTGGGTGATCTACACTGGCAACATTGGAAACCTCCACACTCTCTGCCACAACAAAATATAAGTGGTTGAGGTTATGCAAGCAGGAATTTGGTATGCACTTGCAACTAGTTGTAATTGGGCTGGTTGGAAACTTCTTTGTTCGATGGTGCGCATTACACTTACGCACCGTCGAATAAATTAGTTTCCAACCAGTACAATTACGTCTAGTTGCAAGGGCATACCAAATTCCTGCTTGCATAAGCTCAACCACTCATATTTTGTTCTGACAGTGTGGAGGTTACCAATGTTACCAGTGTGGATGTAATGTATGGGATGTTACCAGTGTGAATCAAGCAGATCTTTATTTAACTCAAGGAGGAGCAAACAATCGGCCCTAAAAGTCTTAAAAAATACTTTAGTTAGGGCAGGATTCGCGCTAGCATCCTCTGAGTTTCGAGGCTGCGACTCTGAACGCTCGACTGTTGCGACTGAGCTATTTTTGTTCGAGGTTCCTGGGACCCCATTTCAAAGCTCACGTTGCATGTTAACTCGAACATCGGCCTCCCCTCTTCTATGGTTAAAAAAAATTAATAACATTTTTGGAGTCTTCATCAAGCACGCACCAAACGGACGCAAACTTGAAATTTAAATACCGGTAATGCAGCTTGCACGCGAGATCCAGAGGTCACTCTAATGCCGTGTCCTAACAAAGGCTTAACTTTAATTAAATGTTTTTCATCCATCATATGCAGGAACTAGTCTTTGGTCAGTTGGTTAGAGCGACCTTGTGGTTGGATATTGATTAACGCAATTTACATTTTGTCATGTTTAATAAAGCCATGCCACTACCGCTTAAAGTGTAAGAAAGAAGGAGCTAAAAAACATAAATGAATTCCCGAGTCGTCCGAGATTAAAGCACAAAAAGGACGACTTCTTTGCTTCCACGGCCCATTAATTGGCAACTGAGAACGCAAGTTTAAAAGCTTACGACCGCAGTAATTACGGCACGAAGACAACCCACCGTTGGGAATAATAGTAATAATTATAGAGGAAACCCCCCGATGTTGCAAATGAATCAAGTAGTCATGCATCACTGAATTAAAACGCAATTCGTATTCACACAAATGCCTTCACGAAATGGAACATGCATGTGGACCACTTCTTCACGAGCGCTGCCGTCCAATTTTTAAGCTTGGATTTTGCTTTGCCCATTGGTACACTTAAACAATTAAAAGAAAAATATAATGGCTTTTAGCTGCTGCCTTCTCCCTGCTCAACTCAAAAGGCAAAATACAAACAATTTTATAAAAACAAGTTTACAAGGTTTATTAAATGTTTTCCAGGAATGACCGACTTGTGGAGGATGAGCAATTACCCACTCCATAAGCTGTTGGAAAGTCAAAATATGATTTAACCAACTCCATAAGCTGTTGGAAAGTTAAAATATTATTTAACCAACTCCACAAGCTGTTGGAAAGTTAAAACACGATTTCATCAACTCCACAAGCTGTTGGAAGGTTAAAATATGATTTAACCACATCTACAAGCTGTTGGAATTGTAAAATATGACTTCATCAGCTCCGCAAGCTGTTGGAAAGTTAAAATTATGACTTAATCTGCTCCACAAGCTGTTGAAAAGTTAAAACACGATTTCATCAACTCCACAAGCTGTTGGAAGGTTAAAATATGACTTCGTAAACTCCACAAGCTGTTGGAAAGGAAGTTTTTAAAGGGGAACTTGAGAATGTGTTCCCATTCCACGTACTGGCTAAAATGCTCGATTATCAAAAATTTTTCAAGAAAAAACCAAATCAAAAATCAAAACCTAAGGATTTCGTCAGTGTCCCCTACTTTAAAGGCATACCAGAGTTCCTTCGCACGCTTTTTTCCCCACATGGGATTTCTCTTGTTTCGTCATCTGCGCCCTCACTCAAGCATTTGACATTACCTGGCAAATCAATCGATAACAAAGAACTTCACAAAACTACCGAAAACTTAGTTTATCAAATTCCTTGCTGTGAAGAGACTTGAACAGCTACCTATACTGGAACGACAAAACAATTTTTGAATAAAAACATAGGTCAAATCTCACAACAATTGATCAGTCTAATTCCTCAGTCCAGCGTAGGCTAAACACAGGGTACACCCCTGAACTGGAAAACACCACCGTGCTATTCGGAGAGCTGCAATATCGCACAAGAATTAATTTAGAAACCATTTTTATCTTGGCCCAACAACCATCTGTACACAATCACCTCTTGACCGAAAACAAGAGTTTAAACGAGGGTATTCTGGTTGTGCGCTCTCTTGGGAGTCTCCAACGCTGTCTGTTACAGGCCGCTCCCCATCAATAGAGCAATGACACGACGTAGTATTATTGTATATAACTCTATGCTGGAGCCTTAATGGGTTAGCTGCAAGGGGCACTGCAGAGAGAAACAGAAGGGCGTCATACTGAAGCCGATGCTCTGAAGAGTGATTTCTTAGACCTAAAACGCGCGATTTTTGTTGTTGGAGAAAACAACGTTATTTTAAGCCTAAGAAATCTGCTCTTCCGTTGTTTTTCCCTCCATTTTTATGTAGTGCACCCTGTAGTTATGCCCTCTAAAACCCATACTGGTGCCAATATGGCGGCAAATGTCACTATAGACCTCTCCAAAGTTTTTGCAGCCACTTCCAGCTTGCTTTGGCAGTTGGTTTCTGGTTTCCTATTGTCGTTCCTTTGTGTCTGACTTAGGGTCTTTTTCTTGCGTGGTGAAATTTAAGATTGCTGCTTTGAATGTTTCATGTTTCAGTGAATTTTTTGGTGTTTTTTTTAGTGCTCTTGGCATAACTTAACCTCCTCAAACCCGAGGAGTCTTTTTTTTTTTAAAGTTGGGTCAGTCGTGGGATTCGAACCGGCATTCACTTGGTTTGGAGACGACGATGCTGACCACTGGACTGTGCTCGCTTTACTCGGGGCCCCTGGGGACCCCCTCACAAAGCTCGCATTGAGCCTGGAACCTTACTTTTTAATCCATCTTGCAGGCGTACAGTGTATGTACACTGGGTCTGAGGAAGTTACAACACTTACTTTTACAAAATTTGTGTGTTTGATAACGGATAACAGAATATCCCAAAAGTCACAATTCTGAGTTTGTGTATACCTTCTAGACTTTTCATCTCCTGTCTCTGTTTGGCGCTTTTCTAACTTTATCTGGGTTAATGAAGACGTTAAGGAAAGATAATGCATTATCGATTGATTCCTGCATGGTTTAGTTAAATGTGGGATGGGTGGCATTTAAGAAGTTCACCACGCCGATTTTTTTTCCAGTTTATCGAATAGTGCAAAGAGAATTATCAACATTCTGACGATAACACCTAGTATTTGGGAAGTTACAAATTAAATCTGTGACAATTTTATTAAGTGCAATATCAGCCGAAAAAGTGGAGATAGGTCCCATCTCACTTTGTGAAATGAATGGCTTTATCGTAATGGAAGAACGTTGTAGCGAAAATAAGCTTCAGGACATCAATAAAAAAGCGGGACGTGCCAGCCAAGTTTAGGAAGGGGAAGAGGGGAGCGACTTGGCCGCGCGGCCAGGTCGCTGCAGCCAATGAGAATGCTTACAGTTTATGTAAAACCACGCACTAATCATTTTCATTGGCTGCAGCATCCTGGACGCGCGGCCAAGTCGCCCAGTGCGCGGGCGGCCTTATGCACTCGAAAATAAATTCGAAGCTCAAAAATGGGAACATGGATAGCCATGTCGAATGACACGAATGTTTATCCCTGCTGAACAAGGGTGTTTTCTAAATCAGAAAAAACATAAAGCAACCATTGGGTGTAGTGTGTTTGTGTAACAGATGCAACTCCTTAAGACTGGGGTCACCAATATGGAAATAACTAGATTAGGAGAAACTTGTAATTAGTCGTAGAAGAACCCTGGTTTACGAGTTTTGGTTGGAGCAACAATGATTTTTTTGGGGTAGGGAGGGGGGGGGGGGGGGGGGAGGCTTTTTTTTTTTGTTTTTTAAATAATTTATAAGAAAGTGTTTGATGCAAACAAGCTACGGAACGTCACAAGGGGAAAGACGTGAAGCCACAATAAACGGGGTTAGAAGCCAATTGTTCCAAAGCCTTATCGTTTAAAACGGTTGCGTCATTTTTATCCGATTTTACTATTACTGTATATTCGGTTAATTCTCTGATTGCTCCTGCTTCTTTCAAAGAAATATTTGGAGCAAGAAGTGTTTTGACTTTTCACAAATTATTAAGAACAATGGCTCTGGCTTGAGGACGTGCAGGAAAAAAAATGAGTGCCCGATGCAAATTTTGAAGAATTTCGTGGGCACCAGGGTTTTTAAACGCTGGCATGGGGACGAACTTTTAAGGATACTTTTGGATAGGGTCTAATGTAAGGCTGGAATTGTTGTACAACCTTAAATTAAAAAAAAAAACTACAAGTTTTCACGTAAAAGATTCGCCTCCCACAAGTCTAATTTGGAATATAATGACAAACCCAACTCCCTCGAGTAACATGGGATATCTACAGGGCACACCCCTGAAATACTAACCAAGACTATGTTTAATTAAAGAAAACCAATATAGTACAAAATTAAACCCAGAAATTCTCTGTATTCTTACTCAACGTCGTCCAGTTCATAACATTTTAAGATATAACAAACACTTTAACGAATATATTTTCATTAACCTTGGGTAATGACGACTTCTACCACTAGATCTAACACGCATAAACAGCCTACACAGACCTACCCCCCACCATTTCCAACTGCACTCGAAGGAAGGTGTTCTTCGTTTCTATTGTGACTGAAGTCCATTTTTATTTTTAGATCCTTTAAGGGTTTACCGCAAATGTATACAGTTGTTTTCACTTAGATTTTCAACTTTGACTTTTATAGCTTGAAAACGAGGCACAGTAGGCCCGAAACGTCGTAGTTAATGTTCTTTTTTTTTTGTCAAACTCGACTGTCTTGTTTTTATTTCTTCAATTTTGGTGCTTTTATCTACTTCTTACCCGTATAAAGGCACTGGTTTTTTCTATATTTTTTAATACAGAACTGCATAATGGTGACTGTATTAATCAAGCCTACAACCAGTGCTGTCAAGCCCAAATTAGCCTCGATCAAACCCGGGGAAAAACATAACACTCCCCCCCCCCCAAAAAAAAAAAAGTTTGGGTTGGGTTTTTTCAGTAATAATGTCATGAGAGCATAGCTTTTATCGGTAAATTTTCTCAATCCCATGTTACATTACGAATCTGAAGAAATACCGAGGGCTTGAGCGAGGTTTTTTTTTCTTTCTCAGCTGCGGAATGTAACTCGGATTGAGAACATTTATGGCTATTTAATCTACGCTCGAGTTGTATTTTAAATGAGAATATACCATCTCCTTTAAAAATTAAAGACGAGAAAGCCAAAGGCTCACAAGAAATAACTAAATACAGATGCAAACCTATTTACGTTGCTTTTTGGACTTGTATGTCAGACTGCTTGAGTGGGGAATTCGAACCCACGACATTTGAAAACAAAGACCGAGGTCCTACCGCTGAGCCATACTGACACGGCCTTTAAAAATAAACTTTAAAATAAAAACTTCCAACTTTCATAATGCCTAGTTGTACTTGCATCGATTTCCTGCTTAAAAAGTACACTCCACCTGCCATATAAAATCCACGCGCCGATCGCCACATGCGTTCGCAACGAGGAACGCAGTTACTATCTCAGTCGGCATTGGGCGTAGTAGACGAAACAGCGTGAATGCAAAAACTGGATCGGCGCAAACCGAAATGGTTTTGGTATTTTAACGTCTCACTTTATAATTTTTTTAGGCTAGTGTCTTATAATTTTTCTTCGGCGATCTATTGGCATAAATAATGTTAATTTTTTACCGCGTTCGTCCTATAAATTTTTGATCTCATAGTAATTATTAACAACTTAGGACACGCACACATACAGATGAAACGTCACGGTTACTGTAAGCGCGCAAAGGATCATTACCGGCAGTTGATTGGGATAGCACAAACTGAAAAGTTTCTCAGATCGCTCTGTACACCCTAGTGGTACAAATAATGACTTAGAACGTGAGGAATGTTAACAATAGAGACGTTCAGTGCGAGTTCCAGTGATCATAGCAAAAAAAAAACCGGATTGTTCTACTTCTGGCTGATTTTACTCCCTTCAAGTCTCTGTCCATGCGACGCGCTAGCGACGGACTGCAAGCCCCTGTGCTTTGAATCTAATTCAACTTTCATGCACATATTGAGGGTTTTCATGTTCCAATTTTTTTTCAAACGATTTTGTCTCACGAGCGGCGTTGTAGTTTTGCAACATGAAGAAGCAGTTTGGGAAGCATTGTATATACCTTGTAAATATCGGAGGCCAAGTTGACGCCAATTTCGAATTCTAATGGACTGTAAATTGGTGGTAGTGTTTGGAGTTTTATTACGTGCCTGAATATGATAGTCGGCAAGTTTCTCCATCAACAGCAAATAGACTATCGAAAATTCGCCAAGAATGGTTATATCGTTCTTGCCTGTCTGGAATATTACGTATTTTCCTCCGTACGTAAGCATTTAGGGGATCGTAAATTAAACTATGCAGCAGCAAGGGTCAAGCTACGCCGTGTTTTGTGTTTTGCCATTATGTCAACTCAAAACTGGTCACCAATTGAACATCAAAATGTCTAGTTTACCTTCCTATCTTTGATGAGTTTTCCAAGGCTAGTGTAGATGATATCTTCGTTGGGCACAATCATGTCATTAAACCGTTCCTGTAACAGGCCGAAGATCACTGGTAACGATGCTGTCTCTCCCTGTTGGTTGAGTTCGGATATGACGAGACACAAGGCTTCAGGTAATGGAGTAAATTGAACTTGGGCGATCACTTGTATGTCCATACCCGACACGTCACCTGCAACAATAAGGTTAATCAGTTTTACAATATTAAAAAAATTTAACAACCAGTCCTCAGTGCATGGTGTCTGAAAAGCCTGACCCGCTCCCCAGTTAATGTAGGAAAATCAGACTTGGGAAAACATTATCGACAAAAGGAATACACAATTACACACGTTGACTGAATGTAAATTCCCAAATCCCATCTGCATGGGGGCGGCGGGGAGTGCGTGACTTTAAAACTTCCGATGGGACGGGAGCCTGGGATTAACTCAAACGAAAGTATCCCTTAAACGAAGCAAGCAGTCTTCATTCATTAAAGACTGGCCTTGTGAAGATACACGATACACTAATCTGAGAAAGAAAGGAAAGACAACTGCCCCGACTGGGACTCGAACCCAGGACTTCCCGTTTACTATCTGGGCACTCAAACCACTGCGCTGCCGGGGCGAGTTCTGGCTACAGGCTCCAGCCGAGCTAAGTAGCTGTTCAATCGTTGGTGATCTAGAAGTCACAAAAGTACATACAAGGAGGGAAAGCAACATTGCTTCTTGGCCTCCTTTCTTGTGCATCGTGTATCCTCAAAAGGCCAGTCTTTAATGCAGACTACTTGCTTCGTTTACCCTTTACTTTGTGATTTCTTTCTTTATTTACTACTTGCATTATTTCTAGTGTGGAGGCCAAGAAGCAATGGTGCTTTCCCTCCTTGTATGTATGTTTGTGATCTCTAGGTCACCACTGAGAAAGATCGAACAGCTACTTAGCACGGCTGGAGCCTGTAGCGAGAACCCGCCCCGGTAGAGCAGTGGTTAGAGCACTGGGCTAGTAAACGGGAAGTCCTGGGTTCGAGTCCCAGTCGGGGCAGTTGTCTTATCTTTCTTTCTCAGATTAGCGTATCGTGTATCTTCACAAGGCCAGTCTTTAATGCAGACTGCTTGCTTCGTTTGTCCTTTACCTTGTGATTTATTTCTTTAGAGAGGATAGTCCAATATTGATATCGGTATCTGTATTTATCCGTATTTTTGCCTTATCGGTATCGGACCACTGTAATGCTTCTGATACAGATATTCGTTAAGCCAAGAAACGTAACAGTTTTCCCTGCAAAATTGACACCACTAAGCACGGCAAAAGCAATAACCAAGTGGGAAAAGGAAAGCCATTAGCTCAGTTTGTAATGAAAATGTAGCACGGGATGGTTCCAATGCTCTAAGTTTTACAACGACCAACTTAAAATCTAACTGGGAAGATGAATGTATTGAAGCCATAAGTAGAAACAAGAATAAAAATGCTGTTATTGCTGCGCAGAACATTTTGGATAATCCCCACAGTTGGAACCCATGCAAAACCTGAAACTGAAGTTGCATTTGTACGGAATTTAAACTTTTAGTCGTGATATATTATTATTATCGGTATCGACATCGGTATCGGATTGGATCAGATCGGTTTACCCTTCATCGGTATCGTATCGTATCGGTAAAAAGTCATATCGGCCGGTCCCTACTACTAAGTGAGCATATGAGAGGATTTTGATCTTTAGTTTTAATGCGTATACAGTAACGTCCAAAAGGCAACATACATAGGTTTGCGTCTGTATTTATTTCAATTCGTGTGTAATCATTTATGGACGGGTCATACAACCAATTTACCCAATGCCTAACAATTCGCATAAAGTTGACACCCACCAGCTTTAGGATTCATTTTATTTATTTTTTTTTTTTTTTGTAGCAGATTGAAACTTACAATTTTTTATACAATTCCTTGTGGGTTACAATTGAGCACAGATTACCGAACCAAATGAAGGTTACAGAACGCACGTGCCCTTCGAGAAACGGTTCGCATTAACGGAATCGACGAAAGCAAAGGATTTCTTCGCCGGCACCACGCAGGTAAGAGCTGTGTTTCAACTGACAAAACTTGGGGCATGACAGCTGACACTGCCAAAGTGCTTGGCAGGCAGGCGCGTGTTGTTCCCATTTCCACTTCAATTTTGTTGGCCCCCCAAATCACAAGAAAGGAAAAGTTCTCTTTGCCAATCGAACGATCAATACATTTGACACTTGACTGCTCTCTTCTCACCCCTAGGTCATCGATTAGTTTGGTCCTTCTTCCGGTTGGGGCCTTGCTCCATGAAGTAAGTGAATTACCAAGCGATAAGGTCTGTTCCTTAGCTATTGATTTGTCCCTGGTGCTGTGACCAACAGTCGAACCAAGGGGGAGGGGGGATTTATGGCATACGCAATGCGTTTCACAGCCATAAATACACTATAAAGATACCTGACTTGAAAAGCCTTCCTCTTAGCAATGAATCAAGCCGTGCCTGACACCAAGTAGCTGCTATGGCCAACTTTGGAATCCCCTGAGAGTTACGACCACGTTCGATCAGACAACATTGGTCTTACAAATGGCGTAGGCTATGAGGAAAACAAAATGTCGCAACTATTGTGTAGGATTTCAAGCGCATAAATAAATAAATAATATCACATAAAAATAAGCTAAAGTTTTGTTCAGTTTAAACACCACAATCGACTGTCATGTTGGCTGTGATAAGAGCCTAGTAGATGTTAAAGCAAGTAACCCAAACTCGCTACAGAAAATGAATGAAAACCCTGGCAAAGGCCCTGTCGGATATATCACGAGAATTTGAGAAACTATACGGATACTTTCTGATATGGAATTTAATTCTGGTTGTTGCAGATAACTTTTAAGCCTACCACGATAACAGTTTTCCAACTTTTACCCCAAGATTGCCCCTTCTCTATTAAAGGGGGATTGCCATCAACTTGTCTATGACCATTTGCCGCTATCGAGTTCTGTCTAGCACTTACTTTCAACAGGCGAAGGAACACACAAATAAATTTCTTTTTACACAAAAAGCAAGCCACGTGCCTCCTTACTTATTGAGTATAAAGTTGGCACGCCCAGGTGCACCAGGAAGCAAGCGGTAAAGTTAACCCTAACAACATCACGGGTGCTTTTTTCTATATATCGACCGTTTAGAAATGCAGATTTTGAACCGCTAGATGGGCGCCACTGATATCGTTAACCTTGACCGCTTGCTCCCTGGTGCATGGGGATGCGCCAACTTTACAATTAACAATTAAGGAGGCACGTGGCTGGTTTGTTGTGCAAAAAGAAATTTCTTTGCGTATTCCTTCGCTTGTTGAAATCAAGTGCTACTAAAACTAAATAATGGTTGACGGCGCTAGATGCTGCCACCTGTCATTCGGTGAGTAGGCACCTTTAACCTACTAGACCTGATCTTTATGCGTGAATTTCAGCCAGTACGGCTCCTACAGACTCGGCCATCTCATCTATAGAGCAGTGAAATTTGCCGCCATATTGGCACCAGTATGGGTTTTGGAGTGCATAACTACAAGGTGCACTACATAAAAATGGAGGGAAAAACAACGGAAGAGCGGATTTCTTAGGCTTAAAATAACGTTGTTTTCTCCAACAACAAAAATCGCGCGTTTTAGGTCTAAGAAATCACTCTTCACAGCATCGGCTTCAGTATGACGCCCTTCTGTTTCTCTCTGCAGTGCCCCTTGCAGCTAACCCATTACGTCTCCAGCATAGAGTTACACACAATAATACTACGTCGTGTCACTACTCTATAGCACAATCATACAGAGAGATAGCTATGACAGTGGGACTGTTAGGAGTTCGTTGATTTGAATTCCGGTCACATCACATCAGTGAAACATGCATCCATAATAAAGGTTTAGCGTCGAATATTAGCTGTTTTTGAGTCTGCCTAGAATGCAACAATCTGTCTAGAAACGTAGCATCTTCTGTAACTGTATTTATTGGTTTTTGTTACATGTTAACACGTTAACAATTGCAGCACAAAGGGTCGTTGCACACTTTGAAACGGAAGTAACAATCAGCCAACAAACAACCAATTGCCAAGCGTTAATGCTTCTTTTTAGTAACGGTATAAATTCTTAGATATTGTAATCTATAGTAATTATAAATAGTAAATAATTTTCAACAAAGAAATAAAAAAAGTCAGGTTTATATCTGCGTACTTTACAGGAAAGCCGCTGGCTACAATTTTTGAAAATCGCCGCTACTCTCCGAATACCGGAGCGCCGATTAGCACCGCTGCCGCAAAAACTTGATCTTCACTGCCGTCGAAGAATTATTTATCGACGCACACCTCTAATTCCAAGCATCGTCGAGGAAAGAATATAATCAGTCAAACCAGAGAGTGTTCCTCTTCGTTTCAGGAAGATATAATTTCGCGAAATCTACAAGCATGCTTAGAAAATTAATACGAAGTACAAGTAAGCTATTCTACTATAAGCACGATTGTACAACTCTTTCATTGTTGGACCATTGTTGCACCAGTGGATTTATATCATGAAGACACATAGCTGCAACAATGAAACCGTTGTCTTACCTAAAGTAAGAAAACGAAGGCCTTTGATTCTTACTAGGCTAACGTAAAGAAATCTACCCTACCGCCGCTTTCAATGTTTGCGTATCAGTATTTACGTGTTAATGTTTCCAAAATAATACATTTATTGCAGCTGAAGAAAGACCCAAAGGAAAGAGTTAAGATTGATTAAAATAAACAAATAAGGCATTTATTGCAGTAATTTAGTTTCAAAAACGGAGTTGGAGTAAAGAACAATCCCACCAACCATGGATCGTTATGCTATCGCAATAATGGCTCATTTACTAACAATGCAAATTGTTGTTGTACAAATATGTTCGACGATGGTTCGGCAACAATGCACTAACACTGTCGCCTTATTGCAACAATGGCTCGTTCATTAAAGATTCAACTCGTCGTTGTACAAATATGTTAGACGATGGCGTTCGGCAACAATA
>JAHWFP010024800.1:0-15534 GCA_023313725.1 Lithobius niger
CGTTTCAAAGTGTAGAATAAACCAGAATCATAGAAAATACTTCTCAATTTTCCTTGGTTTTATTAAATTAATTGAAACGTTATTTGCTTCAACGACCCTTAACCTCTTTAATCCCATAGAAGTACGCACACAAACCGTTTTAAACGCCCATGTATGCACTAGTATCGTGCCCGGCTTTGCCTGGGTTTTGTTTCGCCCATGGTTGTTTCCCAGTTTTCGGTCGGTGTTTCTTGAACATAGACTGCGACTGGTAATTTTTCTTCCTGTAAGTTTCCCTTTTCCTCCCATTTTCTCCCTCACCTTTCTCCCCTTTCGTCCCAACACTCCTCTACCCTTTTCTACCTGCTTATCCTCCTACCCAATCCTCTCCTTGCCTTCCTCCCATTTGCCACACGTAGTTGACAGTGAATTTTTCTTCCTAGAATCCTCCCCTTTTCTTCCCGTGCTCTACCGCCCGTGTTCCATCCCTCCTTTCCTGTGGGTTTAGTAAAGCGTAATCAATCATATGCTTCAATCTCTTTATTTTCTAAAAAGCAGGGCTAAAGACGCACTACCCCTCCCGGTTTGGCTTCGATTTGGCTTCACCAATCCGTACTGTGTGAAAAATAACCGTCCTTCGCGGATGACGTCATTTAAGACTTGCCACTGAAATAACAGCGCAGAGCAAATTGTTAGTTGAGGCATAATGTTCCAATTTCAACTTTTCAAGGGAATAACGTACCAGTTTCAAATTCTGGCCAAAGAATTGAGATTTTCGTGCGTTTTCATTCAAGGGGTGGTTCTTGTCTTCGTTATTACTATAGACTTTGCCTTATAATGTAAGACGATTAGTCAGTAGCAAGATTCGAACTCGGTTCCTTTTGGCTAGGAGACCAAGCTGTTAAACACTCGGCAGTACTTTGTTCGCTCTCACAATTCTCACAACACTCGCTTTTCGCTCTTGGACTTAGTTATATTTACAACTGACGCTAGGATTTACGACCTGGTAATCAACAGAGTATGGGAAATATTTATGACCACTTTACAAATTTAATGTTATTAATTAAGCAAGAACAACTTTTTTTTTTAATCGAAGGTTAATGCATGTTTTCCAGCCGACTCTGAAAAGAGAACTGCGTATCTGAAATTAATGTTTATCTATTCAATGCTTTTCTGACCAAAGAAATTCTGCAGGTTCCACGGTTGGGAATAGATTGTCAATATTTGGTGTGGTATTTTTTATTTAATTCCATAAATGAACACTGAAAATATCAGCACTAACTGGTGTCGTTCTTATGGTTACCTTCACAGTTTTCATTGCCCTCGTCTGCATGAACGTTCTACAAAGTACCATCAGTCAGTTTGTAATTGACATCAGTGTATTTTTCGCGATAATTTTATTAAAAATTATCTATAAAAATTATGCAAGATACATCGATGCAAAATGTAAAATAACAAACGGATGTGAGTGTATTCGTTCAAATGATTAATGATGATAAATGTAAAATACTTGGCTGTTCGAGGGTAGCAACTGAAACGCTTGCACTTCGCTTTATTGAATTTAAAAAGAAATCATAATCTTTTGAATTCCATAGTTGAATCACAATTTTCCTTTGGCGAAAATGAAATGTATTCAACATCAGTTTCAGTTACGCAGGACTCTCTTTTTAGAGTAGCATGAAGAAACAAATATGTTTTCTTTAAACCATTTTTTGCATGTCGTTTTGATGTTTATTTTCAGTAGATTTTTGTAACACCTTGTCGTAACATCAAATAGCTGAAGACGGGTTAGTAGCAGGATCTTCAGCCGTTTTAGGTCAGAGTTTACATGCATGACAACGATGGATGAAGAATTATTGAATTATATTATTATATGTTGGTGGTCTCTCTAATTTTCCAGGAGAATTTCATCAGAAATGTGTCAGAGAATGTAGTGAGCAGCGTGCAGTGAGAGCTGTTCCAGTCTGGAATTTTCTGCCGGAGCATGTGGTAAAGTCGCGTTCTACCCAACACTTTTTTGTAATGAGTTGGGCAGAATCACCATCAGAAACTCCTTAAAGAAGCCTAAATTTGTTACATTAGTCTTCCTAGAAAAACATTCATTTTAAATTCATCCAGACACGGACCAGAATTAGTGGTTTACCCTTCTGCAATCCTACCACTTTGTGGTTAAACATATTATTATTATTATTATTATTATTATTATTATTATTATTATTATGCATAATAATCTAATTACCAATAACTATTTCATTGTAAACTCATACAAGTTATTTTTGTAACTTCGAGAATTGCATTGCTATTGTAATTGAAAAATAAACATTATTATTATTATTATTATTATTATTATTATGCAATTACAATCTATTCTACAAAAACTGATGGACTATTGGAAAGGTTGCAAAAAATTTTAAATAAAGCTGCGAAAGTACTATTTTCTAATAATAAAGGAACAAAAAAAAAGAGTGGACATTTTTCAGAATAATAAATTAATGACAATTAAACAAATTTAACAGTACACTGTATTGACACTGTATTACACTGTATTATTACAAGAAAGAATGGAAGATATTAATTGATAGAGAAACAAGAATAAATCATCCTTGGCTAAAAATACCAAAATATAGGAATTCTTATAGAAAAAGAGGATTAAACGTACCATACTTTTTTAACAAATTACCAGATGACCTGAGAAATTTTACAATTAATAAGTTTAAAAAGAAACTTAGGGTTTATGTACTTCAAAATTAACTTTATTTGAATCGTGTTACAGATGAATTAATGTTACATGAATTTTAAAGTTAAAAAAAAATCGTATGTTTGAAAATACTTAGTTGTAGGATATTTACTTTACGATGATACTCAACAGAACGATGTTAATTAAACTACCATGAAGGATAATGGAAAAATTGCTTTGCGATTTTGCCTGTTGATGTATTTTAATATACAATAATGATATTTTCTGAATTGTAATTATTTGAATTTGTAAATTTTGCACATACAAATACTTATGTATTTGGTGTAGAGCGGAACAACGATAAACAATATTATTATTATTAATTATTATTATTTGCATTATTCAAAAGAAATTTTTTACTTTCAAAAACAACAAACAGGATCTTGAAAATTGTTTACTCCGTAAGTCATTTGTTAAATACAAGATTCCAAAGTGAAAAAATGAATATGGTACTAGAAATAAGTCCTACTTTTTGCCATCTATTTTTAATAAATTACCAGCAAATATTTTATTAATTAATAATTACAATGCACTTAATAAATCATTAAAAACACACATGATGCATGATTTAACATAGATATGAAGTAAGAATGTTGTTTAATTTGTATGTATTGCCATTATTAGTTTTTATTTGTTGTTACTCAATGCATTCTTTTTTTAATTTGTACATAAGTTTAGTTTTAATTCACGTAATCTTTTAAATTCGTTTTACCCTGTACATATCTTTAATTTTACATGAGTTGATTATAAATAATGCATTATTTATAATCAACTCATGTAAAATTAAAGATAAAATTAAACTATATAGGAGATGAAATACGTAAATCAACAATTATTGTGAATGTTATTTATATATTTTATTAAATTATGTAATACTATAGTGTATTGCTGCTCACACAAGTTTTTCTAAAAATTTCGAGCATTATCAGCAATAAAGATATTATTATTATTATATTATTATTATTATTTATTATTATTATCCTTATCAATTGTGAAAGAAACAAGGAAGGTAAGAAGGAGGTTGAGGTGCCAAACGAAATGTCTCGACACACATGAACAGAAAACCAAAAAAATGAGGGATCGCGAGGTAAGATAGGTGAGTATCGCAAACTGAATGGTGCCATTTTAGGGCAGCCGAACCCGCATAATAATGCTGACACAGCAACATTCTTCGAAATTATCTGCAACTTCAGGGAACCTCTCTAAAGTTCAATTCAATTCAATTCATTAAGAGCGAATACAAGCCCCAACGTTATGCTCTCTGCGCTACTTAACATATAGCTCTACCAACTCCTCATCACTACCGATATTACAACCAATTCAACTACAGCCCACGTAACCCGGGAGATCTACACTACCTGCCAAATTTAACACTAATTTTCTCAACCAACTCAGGTACAGCCCAGGCAGGCCCTGGAACTCTATGCTCCCACCTAACTTCAAACACCTAAGTCCTCCTACAATTAGACCGGAGGGGAGCAAGCAACCAAAGCTAACCTAAAGTCCGCCTTATTTTAACAATAGTTTGGAGTTGAGTCAAACTAAATGCTAGCTTATAAACGCATCCTAGATTGTCTACATCTGGAATACGTTTATGGGCTTGAATTTAGGTTCCCTCTATTCAAAACTCTACCAGAATTTAAGAGTTATAAAATGTGACTTTCACTATCATGATGTTGTTAACTTTAGCATGACTGATATCATTTAAGCTGCAAGAAATAATTAATTGCAGTTGCTATGACAGCAATCGCCAAGAATTATTCAGCTACGAGAATCGATGCGGATTAATAAAAATGTTGATTTTAGCTTTTTAGATTTTAGCTTTAGTTTTTTACACATGAAGTCTTCGGATTTCTTAGGTGTTCACAAAACGAGGTGTAAAGGAAACGACATTACGACAAAAGGCTGCACCTGGTGTGAGTGTTGGAAGACAACTCGAGGTGTAAAGGAAATGACACTACGACAGAAGGCTACACCTGGTGTGAGTGTTGGAAGACAACTCGAGGTGTAAATGAAATGACACTACGACAAAAGGCTACACCTGGTGTGAGTGTTGGTAGACAATTCGAGGTGTAAAGGAAATGACATTACGACAAAAGGCTACACCTGGTGTGGGTGTTGGAAGACAACTCGAGGTGTAAAGGAAATAAATGACACTACGACAAAAGGCTACACCTGGTGTGAGTGTTGGAAGGCAACTTTCATATAGTTCATGTTTACGGAATGCTACAATCTGTAATGCCAACCAACATTCGGCGAGTTGTTTCCAAATTCAAAACTGGGTGCCATGTTGAAATTTGATTAACCACTTGGATAGGAAACTTTTGGCCCAGGATTTCATGACCACTGGAAGTTCTATTTTGTTCAAAACTAGGCAATATTTAGGAAATAGTGAGAAGTATAGTGTTAAAACTATTATTTTATAATTGCTGGGCTTCACTGCATTTCTTTATTGTCATTTATTATACATTTTAATGTTTATGGAATGCTACAGTCCTTAAGGAGCTACTGTCAGCTCATTGTCGATATATCTAATTAAGTGGGGTAGAAAAAATATTCGTTAACTTCCTTGTATAATTTATAGGTACTTTTCAAAACAGGAGTCAGCTACAATTCCATAACCCGAAACGAAATAGATGGATATCAGATAAAAGTATTCAGAAAGGAATATTTAGGGTATTGTGTGTCACTGCTATTCAAGTATTGGCATTCATTACTAGCCGGTCAACAATTCCTACTTGGCAACAGTAAGCTTCTCGCATCATCTTGGAAAGAATCAAGATGTTGATAGTTTAAAGGTTGTGCAAGCTTGTCTCCTTTGAAATGTATTTTTGCCACCAATACAGCTGAAATCTTTGTTACATTCAGTGTCAAGAATCTTCTTGAACACTTCTTAGGAAACTTCAGTGATTTAAACCTAATCCAATAACTCTTGAAAACAGTCTCGAGTACACTAATGTATTCTTTCCTCAATTTTTTTTAAAAAAGTATATATTTTCAATTCATTTCTGGTCAAAGGAGGGGGGGGGGATTGAGGCTTAATGGCGCGTCGACAACTTGGTCATTAGCGCCAACCTCAGTCACAGTGCAGTGGTCCGGGTTGCCACTGCACCACACATTACAGAGATGTTATTCAAACCCCTAATCTAAATCTTGTCATACATCTGTACCTCTGTACGTCTGTACATCTGTACATCTGTGGTCAAAGGATTCATACACCTTCCAACCCATGCACAATCCATATTAATAAACCAAAAACGGAACGTTAAATGTTAAGAGTAAGGGTCTAAAAGTCAAAACCTAGAAGGAACACGGACAAGCTTTGACAGTCAGGGTCTAGGTGTAAACATTTGTCAGAAGAGGCTGGTAAGCATTAGACCCTTACTACCCGGTGGCTAGCTTAGTTCTAGTCTATTCGGACAGAACATGTGTGTGAACAGTTGTAGCAGGTTTTTTTGTTCTTAGAATATCGTTAAGGAACGTTAGGAACATAATTTTCTTGTGAAGTTTCGCATTTTGTCTTTTGATGCTTTAGAATTTTTGATTTTCTTTCTTACAATAATGCTCTCTGCTGCAAATATGCTGTCATGTTACTAAATAGAAAAAAATTTTTCAACCTAAAGCAAAGCAGGAAACGCATCTCCACTAACACTGAACTTGCTTAATGATTTATCAAGCTAATTTTGTAAATCCAAGAACTTTCTTTAAAGCTTTATACTAATACCTTTATACTAATTTCATTGATTTTAAGGTAACTGATGACAACCAATAATCCTCTTTACTGTGGATGTTCTGTCATGTTACCAAACCGAAAAATAAACTTTTCAACATAAAGCAAAACAGGAAACATACACCATACTACCACTGGATCATCACATGAGTCTTTATAGGAGGATTTACAGTTTTTCGTCAAAATGTATTTACTGCTTTCCTATTCTTAAGGACGAAAGCTAGCTACCGGGTAGTAAGGGTCTAATGCTTACCAGCCTCTTGCTGACAAAATTTTACACCTAAACCCTGACTGTCTAAGCTTGTCCGTGTTCCTTCTCCGTGTTCCTTCAGTTCCGTTTTTTGTTTATTAATACCTGTTACTTTTAGAATTGTACCTAAACTATAAAACAGTGCAACTGACGGTAGGCTACTGCCTGCACCGAGAAGAATGCACTACACACCAACTTTTAGAGTTTGAGTACAACTTCCTTTTTAATTTTTCTTTCACGTTTTTAATTTTTTTATTGAAGGAAATCTGGCTATAATAAGCATAGTTTCAAAATGGCTGACTCATTACAAAATGGCGTGGATTACAGATTAATAATGACGATGGCACATTCATTGTTTCAACTGTTAATATCGTCTTTATTCTAAATTTGAAGGAAATTGGACACTAAGCATAATTTAAAAATGGCCACCAAATTTCAAGATGGTGGCCATTAGAGATTACTAGTTACAATGGCACGTTCACAGTTTGACGTGGTATCAACTGTATCGTCTCCGTCCTAAATTTGAAGGAAATGGGATAACACGCATAATTTCAAAATGGATCCCCAATTTCAAGACGATGGTCATTAGATATTACTACTGACGATGGCGTATTCACTGTTTCACTTGGTATCAACTATTTACTGCCTTACTTGGAAAAAAAATAGAAAGGAACAACCAAAAACACTGCAGTACACGTGAATAGTGACGACTCCATATCTCCAATTCCATGTTTAATATTAACGCTGATGATTAGTATCAACTAAGAGCTGAGGACTCAGTTTGGGTTTGGGGAAAAAAAACCTTAACTTGGCTAATGCTTTGCATTCATTTTATCTAATGGAAGGCTTAATCCTTTTCAAGATGTAAATAAAGGTTTTTGCCCAAATTACCAGTTCATAAAATTAAATTACCTCCTATAATCGCGTCTATTTTTTATGATCAGAGGACAAGCAAGAGAGCTGCGTAAAATAATAATAAAAAAAAAAAAAAGAATAATAATAATAGACGTTGTCGGCCTATACACTTACAGCTTTCACGGACCCGAGCGTCAGATGTTAAATGGAAGGTTTTACCACCATCAGGAACACTTGTTTTTTGCCGGAAGTGGGAGGAAACCGGGGTACCCGGAGGAACCCTCATGCAACGGGCGGTAAACAACCGGAGAAAAACCCGTACATATACACTACCCTTTGCCAGGATCGAACCCGGTTCTGTAAGAAGGCAGAGATGTACAGCTGGGACCAAGATGCCTACCAAATCTGACGCCCCGGTTCTCGCAGCTATCAGCGTTTTATTTTAATTTTAACGTCAATTAATTACCAATTTTTATCCCTTCTTCCCCGTTCCAGTCTTCTTTCCTCCCGACTCTTCCCTTTCTAACCATTTAAAGAAAGATTGGCTCGTATTTTCCCCAGTTCCGTTTTCCCGGCTCTCAGTTCGTGAAAGCCTGAGGAGAATGTTTTTAACAGCACCGCCGACGCATTACTGAAATTCATTATTTTTTTTTAGGAATGATTTTTATTCACTCTAAAAACAGAAATAATTGTAACAATCAATGTGATGTATTTGACTATCGAAACTCCCGCTTCCCTCGCACTCGCTGCGGTCAACATATCATATTAGAGACGATAGCAAAAATAAATAAGTTTTTCTGTTACAATGTTGGAATTCGTAAACATTTTTGTTCTGTTACGCTGTTGGTTAACGTATCGTTTTGCAGGTCATGATTTTATGTGTGGTAGGGAGTGTTGTGTTGTGACACAGCCTGTCTCCCAACCAGAAATTTGAGTAGAAAAATCGGGACTCAGTCGAAAATAACAGGAGGTTAAGACGAAACTACCAAAAACGGGGCCGAATAGAAAAAAAATCATCAGATTTTCAACCAAAATCGGTATCCAGTCGGAAATTTCAGCCTTACACTTTTGCCTCAAACCCTCAGTATTTTGTCTATGATACGACCCTGCTGTTGCGTCCTGAGTCGGGACCTGCACAACAACACGTTAACCCGTAACCAGAACAAATATGTTTCTGAATTACAACATGGTTATAGAAAAAAACGTTATTTATTTTTTGCTATCGTCTCTAATAATATTTTTTATCCACAGCGAGTGTGAGGGAGACAGGCGTAGCGATAGCCAAAAACATCATATTGATTGTTGCAATTATTTCTGCCTTAAGAATGAATAAAAATTATTCCTAAAAATAATGAATCACGGTAATGTGTCGGTGATGCCGTTAAAACCTAAATTATGTCAGGGTAGGTTAAAGCTAAAAGTACTGATCTCATCCTCCCCATGTCACTGGTTTACCATATGAAAAGACACTGTAAGGATGCGCGCCTCTAGGGCCGCTGACCCTGCTAGCCGAGCGCCCCTCACTGTTCTGAAGCAGTCGGCAGGATGGAATGAGACAGATCGTACGCGCCTTTGGGTGCCCTGGAGGGTAATAAACCGCTGTTTGGCCTTCAACCGGTATTGGAATGAGTTATTTGTGACAACCATGTGACGGACATTAACAATAACATGTTTTTCATCGGAGTTTAATTTTAGTGGGCCTACATACATAATAATAATAATATTTGTCAAGCAAATTGCCAACAGGAGAAGGAAGGGACATCGGAGGTCCACTGGCACCATTCTTCATTTAAACGCACAAGAAAGAAACTTATCAAGGTTTACAGCAACTAATCTAATTTTGAACACAGAAATAGTGGGTGCTGAAACAACATACAGTGGAAGTGAGTTCCACGGCCGGACCACGCGATTGCTAAAGAAAAATTTCCTGCAATTTACGTTGCACTTGGCCACAGCAAGCTTCCAAGGGTGACCCCTTGTACGAGAGTTCCCACGAATCGTGAAGAAGTCAGACACAATAATTGCCGTTAAGTTATGAATAATAGAAAATGTCAAATGTAGGTCCGCTCTTAGTCGTCGGAGTTCCAGGGATTCAAGTTTCAGCAACTCAAGTCGCCTACCATATGATAAATAATACAAACCAGGGATGCGTTTAGTAAAAGTTCTTTGTACAGACTCAATATATCTTACATCTTTTAATAAGTGCGGTGACCATACTTGACTTGCATATTCAAGCAATGGTCTAACGAAGACCTTAAAGGCCCAGATCATAGAATTATGGTTCCCGCTAACGAAACATCGTCTAATCATAATCGCACGGACCTTAGCGAGTGTAATAATTTTATTACAATGAGCAGCAGACTTGAGGTCTGATGATACCCAAACCCCCAAGTCTTTAAACAAACTCTGTTCCGATAGCACATGGGTATCCAATTTATAGGTAAAATTACTATTCCCAAAACCAAGATGAAGAATACCACATTTGGTATTGTTAACAGGCAACTGCCAAGAAACTGACCATGATGTCAGGTAGTGTAATGCGGATTGAAGATCAGTATGATCTTTAATAGATACGACTTGATTATATAACTTCAAATCATCCGCAAATTTAGTTTTTTTGACCGAACCACACATTGGGTCAAGATCAGATATAAATAGAATAAAAAGTAAAGGGCCTAGAACAGATCCCTGAGGAACCCCACTGGTCACCGAGCCAGAAACAGAGGTGGCACACCCAACGCTGACCACCTGATGACGATCCGTGAGGAAAGACTCGATCCAATTTAAGACATCACCACGAATTCCAAAAGAAGGCAATTTTGCACAAAGCTTGGAATGGACCACCGAATCGAAGGCCCTAGAAAAATCTACATAGATTATGTCAAAGGGGTGACCATTGTCTATAGATAGTGTCCAGTCATTAAAACACGATAAAAGTTGCTGGACAGTTGATCTTTTAGGTAGAAAACCGAATTGATTTCTCGGCAACAAGTCTTGATCCTCAAGGTGTTCCAAAATATTTGATTTAATTATTCGTTCAAGTATTCTGCAAGGCACACAGGTCATAAAAACAGGTCTGTAGTTGTCCGGATTAGCCGCATTTCCCTTTTTAAAAATCGGAACCACTTTGGCCAGTTTCCAATCAGTGGGCAGAGTACCAGTTGTGAGGGATGTATGTAGAATGTAAAATAAAGGCAAACAAAGGTCATTTGATAACTTTTTGTAGAAAAACGACGAATAACCGTCCGGTCCCAACGCATGGCTATTTTTTAAGGAATTAAGTGCATTAAAAACAAGCAATGGTGTGATTTCTATCTTTTTAATAGTCTTAATTTTTGAGTTCAAAACACAAGGAATATCATAATTATCACTGACGAAATTATTTAAGAACGTTGATTGGAATGCCTCGGCTTTTTCCTGATCCTTGATTAACAATTTGTCATTTATAATTAAAGGTGGCAAGTTATTTAGAAGTTTCGTTTGACGTTTAACGTGTCGGAAAAGGGCTGATAATGTACCTTCAGAAATAACTTTTTTTTTTCCTTTTCAATTTCAATAAATTTAATATGTTTACGTAGATTTGCCGAGCAATTAATATATCGTAGTTTATTAGCTTCACACCTGTCAGCCTTATAGCACTTCCATAGTTTCAACTTTTTAGCAGTTAAATTTCTGATTTGCTTGGGGACACCAGTTCCCGATCTGAACTTCGTTTGTTTAACAAACACAGTAGAAGCGCCCACCTTATCCCTAAGTACAGAAAGAAAGCTCTTCCACATCTCCTCAACACAAGTGTGCCGATGCAGAAGCTCAGACCAATTAAAACTTGCAAGATCCTCGCCTAACTTCTGAAAATTAATTCTACCAGTCCTCGGATTTTGCACAAAAGCATCCTTTAAACGATGAACAGAAAGCTTGAAATAGACAATATTATGGTCACTTGAGGCAAAGTGGTCACCCACCTCTGTACCAAAAACCAAACGATCACAGTCAACCAAGACCAGATCCAATATGTTATTTCCTCTAGTTGGTTCACATACCAACTGGTTCAGACCCATGTCAAGGACAAAATCGAGAAAAACTTGTTGGACAGTGCAACTCGAGGTCAGATTTCTCCAGTTAATACAAGACATGTTGAAATCACCCAATATAATATTTCGTAAATCCGGTTTCGTAATGAAAAGAACATTTTCGTCTATGTAACCAAGATAATGAGCTGCAGGCCACTGCAGTTAGGCTGAACTACACTGTGTATGCAAGATATCTGTCCGATCTCGACCCAGGACTGCACAATTCATCCCCCTGTTTTGACGCGCATTGGACTTCTTTCAAGGCGGGAGCTATATCAGCACATGTAAACTACAGTGGCATGATGTTTACTAATCTGTTTAAGATATTTCCCAACATAAATTTATGTGTATCGTTTGCCCGATTGTAAAGTAAAATTAACTGTAGTATTGTCAGTTATTAGACTGAATTGAATTGAATGTATTATTCAAGCCTAAGGAGACCCACCGCTCATGCGCTCAAATCTACACACTTAGCCTACTACTTAAACCGCTGCTCACCCTATTCTTAACCCTAAGCCGTTACAATGCATCAGCCTACCCAAGCCACCACACACATAGATTTATATTTATTTAAACAAACAAACAGACCGCAGTAGCATCCTTGGATTAACGTGGGGATGACATAACGAGGTTTGTTTGTTTTGTTTTGCTTGTGATCCAATTCGACATTATAAATAATTCTCAGGGCAGTTTTGTTTTTGGTTATTTGAGAGTAAATAAATTTAATTGCAGCAGTGAAAAAAAAAAACTCATAATAGAATCACAATTTAATTATTATTTCATTTGGAACTTTCCTCATGTGTGTACGTGCATTAGGGCCAGAGGTTAACGCAAGAAAATACCCAAACAAGTTTATAATGATGTGGCTATAGCTAACATCGCAAAATTTCACACGTCATGCCAGCACCCACTAAGACATTGAAAAATGTTATATTTCATATAATACTTATTACGAATAAAGGGTCTAGAATATAACCCACTAGGTTCGATGGAAAAGGAACCAAATTGAATTCTTCGTGCCAATTTCAGGAACAGGTATCCGGTTTCAGCTGCCAGGTACTAGTTCCTGAAACTGGCACGATCATTTAAAAGTCTCGTTTCCATTGATCCTAGTTGCAGCTGTAACAGACGTGTATATAACCTTCTAAAAGTTTAGTATAGTTTTAAAGACTTCCACGTTAATAAATGTGACTAAACGCAGCCCTGAAGCGAAAAATCTCCAGAATTCTTTTTTTTTTACAACAAAAATGAACACACTTCACCACAAATTTCACGTAACTCTGAGTGTGGTACATAGTCTACTCCAACTAATCATTTGATATCTCGACAAAACTGTTTGTCACTGACATGTAAGGAAACTGACTAAAAAACGAGATGGGGGTAAATTTTTTTTAATGTTTGTCTCCAAACATGGCGAAAGATTATGTCACTTTTACTTAATTTTCGAGATGTTCGAGTGGCAAATAGCCAGTCAGGAAAGAAAGGGGGTTGTGACGTTGGGGGGGGGGCCGGGGGGGGGGAGGGTCATCGGTGGCTATAATCTGAAAACGAGAAACCTCATACTACCGGTACAAGTTTGTTAACCAGCAGCAAGTTTGACCTGTCGTTTATTTCCTACACTAATTCACATGAAGATGAAACGAAGCATGGTTTGGTCTCAAGTCCTTTTGCTTGGATCTGTAGACCATAAAGCAAACTGCTGAAAGGTCAAAATTTTTTAACAATTCATTATGTTTTTTTCGATACCAAACAGGATATCGAAAAACATTAGGAATTATTAGAAATTTCTAAACATTCACGAGTTTGCTTCTTGAATTGAAGATAAAAAAAAAGAATCACAGGCAGAAGAAATATAGGAACAGTAACCTCAAAATCTTAGTAAAGACCCTCGAGGAAAATACATGATAGAACGTAAGACCCTTTCGTAAGTTACGTAATATATGGCCCATTTTGAAATTGGTGAGGTTCTTAAAGTTTTAACATTCCCGTTTGTTGTGCGTTTATTTCATGTCATTTCTTAAAAATAAGTACCTCAATAAACGTACAACAAAGCTGACTGACTTGTTTTCCCCTTTTTACTCTGAAAAACATAGTAGAGTTGGCTGGTTGGGTCTGATTTTCAACCCTTTTATTTCTAATCAAAAGTATGAATGTCATATATGTGTCCAATCCGCACACAGCTTTAAATTTACTGAACCTAGGTATTTGTTCAAATTATATAAGTTTTAGTGATTATATATAATTTATTAGTTTCAGTGCTGATGTTAGGCTTAGCTTATTTATAATCCAAATCTATACCTATCATTTGACAAAGAATGCAACCAGTTGCCACTAGCCATCATTAGTCAGCTTTTTTGCTCCAGAATCACTTTTGTTTGACTTTTCTGTAACATTTCGTAGGAAGTTTCGTAGGAAGCAAACAAAAACGACCCTGCAGCCACAGTTCAGTGTTGCAAAATGCTGAGTGTATGGATGGGATATAACTGCTTTCTTTTAGTTGATTTAGCAGTAGATTGTGACAACCCCCAACACAATGACGTAATAGGTGTAGAATGCAAGTCGAGTTCTTACTTACTGTAGAATTGAACCTCTTGTGACGTAAAGAGAGGGATGTTGTGCAACCTACCTAGAAGACAGGTAGGTGGGGAACTCTTGAAAGCACACCTGCCCCATCTAGGTTAAGGCAGTACCCTGTAGGTCAGCCATTGTGTCGTAATTGGGACATTCTCAAGGGATGATTCAAACTCTATTTTCAGCCTATGACATACATATTGAGAGTAATATAAAAGGGATTGGTACCCACAGTGTTAGACCTTTTCACCACACCAAGGATCATGGAGTAAGGACCATCCAAATTGAGGGGACCAAGACTGCAAGAAGTAAGAAGAAGAAGTTGCCAAGTCTGTACAAGAGAAATCCCAGCAGGGATGGTACACATGACCGCTGGAACCACAACAGGGGGAAAATTACGTTAGTCTCCGCCGTGGAAGGTTAGAAGTTCAGCCGGAATAGCATTTAGTGTTACTAAACTTAAAATTAGTTGTAACGGACCGTACCACCTCTAGACACGGTCAAGTTGAAGTCTCCCGGTAGAAGCTAAATTACATCTGCATCTTCACTTACTAGTTAATATACAAGGTTAATGGCTAGTACATATACATCACTAAGTATTCACACCTTATGAACAGGATTGTCACAAGACGTCAGACATTAGCTGTAGCTAATATCTGAATTCTTCTGACAATCCTGTTTACCAAGTGTTCGAATATTAGAAAAAAAATATACAGGGTTGCCTAAAAAAACTGAGCAGTTTCCATGCGATGAGGTTATTGTTTTAGCCTTTAAGCCCTTAACTAGTATGGTGTATTTTCCAGGATAGAGGTAGTTGTTTTACAAAACCCACATGAAATGAGAAAAAAAGAGACTACTGAATACATCGTAGGATGTATATTACATGTTGAAGGCGAAGTCATTGCAACCTATGTATTCATTCAGATAACAGAAGACTTAGGAGAAATAGGATTTTTGAATTGCATGGTTAAGATAAATGTTAATTTAGCACAGCAACATCCCACCAACGTCTACCCACCAATAAAGAATACTCCGAATTTTAGAAATATATTATGAAGAAACGGAATTTTCGATAAAGAATGTTAACAGACCCCCCACCACCCCCCGTGTGTTCATGCAAAAGTCTAAATTCTGCCTGATCTCCTTCGTCCCCCGAACGTTACAATAGCTGACAATGCATAAGAACTCGTGCAATTAAAACTTAGTAAAATCTTGATTAAGACACTAAAACTAGATAGAGTTCAGTCCATGAACAAATTATTAATGCAAGGGTTTATGCTTGTCAGAATTAATTTCTTCAAGCAGTGAAACCGACTAATAAAAATGTACTAAACAGGACAGT